>JAWRYS010000961.1:0-267785 GCA_034769895.1 Magicicada septendecula | reverse complement strand
GACTGGTATTTCAGACTGGTGGTAATTGCTGTTTTAATGCTCAACTCTCTCTCTCGGAGGCAAATTCATAAATTATTTATTTCTCTGGGTAGTGGTACTTCCACATTTTACTTGATAAGGATAGGTCACACACTAATCATAAAAACTTGTTTTAACATTTATTTTTTATTTACCTCTATAAATTAGCTTTCTCAATTAAGCTTCTGTCTGCTATCTTCCTTCTATTTTCTTCATCTATACTTCTGGAATCTAATATCAATCTATACAGCTATTTCATCATTATCCCTAAAATACTCAATTTCCCTAACATTTTTCCCTATCCTGTGCGGTGGTACCAGTCGGGTGGCCACTCTTGGGTCCATAACTCCGCTGTCCATCCTTACACCTTCTGAGACCAGGGGAACAATCATCCCTGCTCATAAAAATTATTGCCGGAACATTTCTACGGTCAAATATATTAAAATAAAAAAATTATAAGTAGTCAATTAGCGACTAATACTAAACACTTTTGGGATTCTTCATACAGTTGCTGTTTACATTTATTTATATATTTCTTCTTCTTCTTGATTCCTTCTTCTTTTCCATTAACTAATAGCACATAACATTATTGATAGGCATTATTTTAAAATCCTTTTAACTTTCCTTCTTGTGACATTTTTCTCCGTATCATTTCTTCTTATATAATCTTCATTCAGAGAAATTCTAAATTATTGTTGTATTAATTATCATCCTCCTTCAGTTTCATTGGAGTCATTCAATTATTCTTTATTCTTCTTATCTGAGCACATTACCATCAATTGTTTTTATTTATTTATTTATTCTTGTTTGTTACCATAAAATATTATTTTTCCTATTATCTCATTTTAAATCAATTCCTTATAAATCTTATTGAATAATCTGTTCTTATTTTTTGTTAAATCAAATGGTTTCGAAATATCTTAAGTAAGTTGTACTTACATACTTTTTATTAAATCATATCGTTTCTGAATAATTATTGAGTAAGTTGTCCCTTACATGCTTTTTGAATTTTGGGGTTGTTTAATTTCTTCATTTTAAATTATATTGTTCGAAATAACTTGAGTACGTTGTCCTTACGTGCTTTTTGAATTTTGGGGTTTTTATTTACAATGGGTTGCTTGATCGGTTTTCAAAAATTCAGTCCCCTTTTTTCTGTTTGTTTGGAATCTGTTTAAACCGTGGTCCATTATTTCCTCTATACTGGTTGTTCGGGTCTCTCTAGTGTATAGAGTTATTTCTGTCCTTGTGACATATCTCACTATTATGCAGTTCCGCCATTTTGTTGTTATAAAACTTTCATTCATGCTGAAGTCTACCATCGTTTTTCGAGCTGATTCTTCTGCACCGTTTCTTAATTGTCCAAATGGTTCATACATAATCTCCAGATCTCCTCCATGCTCCTCGGTTAGTTTTGGCCTTTTCGGTCCTTCTAATCTATCTGGGAATTCAAGTGTGGTTCGTTTAAAATTTCTACCTTGCCTTACTTCTCCTGGTTCCGTAATTGGTATATTATGTAGCTGAACCAATCCCCTTTTAATCATCTCCAATCCTTCCCGTGTATTTATTAATTTCCTTTTACGCGTTTGTCTTATTTTCATTGTCTTTATTTCATTATGAACCCGTTCTATTCTTCCGGTTATATTAATTGGTATCTCGTCAAATTTTTCTTGGGTCTTCGCTTGTATCTCCATTATTCTAATATCGTTATGGTTTCCTATTTGAGTAATTTTGGTCTCTACTTCCACTCTTGAGTTGTATGATGGTTTCATCTGTCTTTTCCAGAAGCACCTTAATTTCAGTTATTTGTTGTCTTCCTTCCACTTCATAGTTATCAACTCTTTTGCTCAGTGTTTCATCAACAATTATAATACTTCCATTGATGACTTCCCTCAACGCTAGGTCTTGTTCATTGATGATTTGCCGCAACTCCTTATTACGGTTTTCAATTTTTTCATCTATTTGTTTGGTATTTTCCAGAATCTGCTTTCAGCTCTCATCGTTCCTGTCAAACCTTTCATTAATTTGGTTTAAGCTTTCATTTATCAGCCGGTTATTCTCATCAGTTTCCTCTTTATTTTTGTCAAATTCTCATTCATCAGTTTAATTAAATTCTCACTCAAAATTTCGTTTTGTTTCTTTGAGTTTTCGTTGATACTGTCTATTTTGTTTTCTAGCCTTCCTGAATTTTCATTTATACTGTCTATTTTTTCATTAGTTTGTCTTAAACTCTCATTAGTGTCCTCATTTTGTTTCCTAAAATTTTCATTAGTTTGTCTATTATCTTCTTTGATACTGTCTATTTTTTCATTAGTTTGTTTATTCTGTTCCTTAATGCTATCCATTTTCCCCATCATTAGCCTCATCATTTCTTGCCAATCTGGTTCTTCTCTGGCTACCGCTTTATCTGGTTGGTCCCCTTGGGCATCCTCTTTATTGCTCGTCTGTTGTTCTATTTCGGTGTCTGTAACTACCTCTGTTTCTTCTTCCCGTCTATCTTCTTCTGTTTCTTGCTCCTTCTCCATCCTTTTAGTAACACCTCTCGTATGCATTCCTGTGCCTCTAATGGTTGCCTGCTCCAGTTAAGTAATAATTAAGTCGATTTTTTACTTAACTAAAGCCCACTCGTTAAGCGCCAATTTGTAACAACAGATAAATAAAGTAAATAAGATATGATTGGGTTCCAGGGTTTAATCAAGCTCCACGTTGGTTTGCGCCAATTTGTAACAACAAACCACTGTTACGTGTGTTTAATCAATCTGTTATTTATAAATATTATTTATGTAGTCTTATAAGTGACCTCCTGCAATTCAAATTTAATAGACAAATATATTTGTTATTAAGTTATTTTAACTTTTAAGTGGACTATAATACAGGTTTACCTAATTATTCAATAGTTACGCAATATTAATGATATACTTCATGTATTGACTGAATGTATTAAGAATTCTTGCCAACCCTAGTCCCTCTGTATTGTGTAATTCAATTCAAAATTTGTACAGGAAACACGCTAGTTCGGCAATCTCACGTTCCACCAGCTGCTGACAATTAGCGCGGTTATTCGTAATTGGCTTGCATCTAGGTTAACTGGTTCACCGGATTTTTATCACCCTTTTACCTGTAAATTACTCCACCCACAACATATAATACCTATTCTACAATAACATAAAACATCATCATATACAAGAAAGATTCTTTATTGATTTTGTTCTTTAATTCAAACTAACAGTTCTCTTCAAGATGATAATATCATTATATCGATTATACAATGGTAGATCGATCGTCAGTTGACCAAGTTCCTTTTGATTTATACAAATTAAATATCTCTTATCCCAGGGTACGTGTGATTCTTTTAACGATTAGTAAGGCCAGGTAATGCAAAATTAAGGTTACTTTAGTATTACAGAATGTTATTAATTCTTAATATAATGAAATTAAAAATAAGCTGGTTTTACCGGGTTGATGAATCTCAAAGTGGCAGTGTACGTCAGCAAACAGTTGAAAATTGACAAATTCGATTACTTTCCTCCAGAAAAAGTGTTCCAATCCTTAATAAAATTGGCGGTGGGATGTACTGGAAAGCCCCAGGAACTCTTCTGGCCTTCGTTCTTCTATTACGATCCTAGTGGTTGTCCGTCCAGGTGGAATTGAAGTCGTATTGTAGCTTCTTCTTGAAAGTGAAGGTTATTTCTTCAGAAACGAAGTCTTCGTATATTTTTTCTATAATTCCGTTAGTTTGGGCCTTTTGCTTCCCTCAATTAGTCTCCTGATTACATGTGAAATCGGGTTTAATACCAAATCCAACAGAATTATCTTGATGAGTGAAGTAAGGAGTTTTCGACCTTTTTAGAGGTATTTGGTTATAATTTTAAAGTCTAATTTATTTTATAATTCATCAGTTGTGTCATAGGATTAGTTTTTCAATTTTAATTTATTAATTTAGATTCATTTTTTTCAATTTGTGTCATTCTTTTTAAAAGTGTCTCCTCATCTGAACTCAATAGCATATAACAATCGAAACGAATGATTGAAAATCAACAAGATTTTTTACATTTTAGTTACCCTAACAACCACTACTTTCTGTCATTGGATGATATTTGATATCCTAGAGCCAGAATTATAAAATATTACTACTCTTTTTTAATAAAATACTCCATGCTTGGAATTATACCAAATTACCTAAAACTATCACCCAATCTACCTTATTAAACCGTATATGTTTTACTATAGTTTCATTGGACTAGACTTATTAAAAAGGTATTAATTTCCTTTTACAAATATTAAATTTAGGCCTATAGGTTTTCTTACAACTGTTATATTAATTTCGTTTTTTAACTTAATTTTCTTTACCTGACCTACTGTACAAATAGTTACTGGTTCATGGTTATTTACATTAATTTTAATTTCCTGGTTTTACTTTATTCTATTAATTAATTCATACTGGAACCCTTCATTATTTTACAACATAATTATAAGAACTACTTGTCAACTTTTAAACACTTATTGCCATCCTGGCCAAGTTTACAAACATTAATTCAAAACAACTTCATTAATCAATTTTAGTCAATACATTTAACCTAATATAATACCTAACACAGGTATTTATACTTAATTGTCTAAAGACAATTTTAACATAAATAAAAGGAGTACCACTGATTAAGTACTTCTATAAAACAACAGTTCCCTCTTACTATACACAAAACATAAAATAAATATCCTGTAAACACTACCATGCTACAGCATAAAAACAAGTACAATTTGTAACACATTAACCATTAGTATTTTATACTTAATATTATTTATTACATCTCTTAACTTTATGTACATCTCAGATGTACTAATTACTGAGTAACCTTAATATTGGAGTATGGTTCTTGACCATAGTTACTTCATTTTTTATGTAACGTTGGGGACCTCAAATCTGTTACGTTACATAACACCCCCCCTTCAAAAGAAGTTTATTTTTGTCTCAACTAAGTTTAGTAAAAAATAAACTTATAGCTCGTATCTGATTAGTTTGTCCTCTTACTCATAATACTTTTTTATTTCGGACTGGTTATATACGGACTGGTAATTCAGACTGGTGGTAATTGCTGTTTTAATGCTCAACTCTCTCTCTCGGAGGCAAATTCATAAATTATTTATTTCTCTGGGTAGTGGTACTTCCACATTTTACTTGATAAGGATAGGTCACACTAATCATAAAAACTTGTTTTAACATTTATTTTTTTATTTACCTCTATAAATTAGCTTTCTCAATTAAGCTTCTGTCTGCTATCTTCCTTCTATTTTCTTCATCTATACTTCTGGAATCTAATATCAATCTATACAGCTATTTCATCATTATCCCTAAAATACTCAATTTCCCTAACATTTTTCCCTATCCTGTGCGGTGGTACCAGTCGGGTGGCCACTCTTGGGTCCATAACTCCGCTGTCCATCCTTACACCTTCTGAGACCAGGGGAACATCATCCCTGCTCATAAAAATTATTGCCGGAACATTTCTACGGTCAATATATTAAAATAAAAAAATTATAAGTAGTCAATTAGCGACTAATACTAAACACTTTTGGGATTCTTCATACAGTTGCTGTTTACATTTATTTATATATTTCTTCTTCTTCTTGATTCCTTCTTCTTTTCCATTAACTAATAGCACATAACATTATTGATAGGCATTATTTTAAAATCCTTTTAACTTTCCTTCTTGTGACATTTTTCTCCGTATCATTTCTTCTTATATAATCTTCAATTCAGAGAAATTCTAAATTATTGTTGTATTAATTATCATCCTCCTTCAGTTTCATTGGAGTCATTCAATTATTCTTTATTCTTCTTATCTGAGCACATTACCATCAATTGTTTTTATTTATTTATTTATTCTTGTTTGTTACCATAAAATATTATTTTTCCTATTATCTCATTTTAAATCAATTCCTTATAAATCTTATTGAATAATCTGTTCTTATTTTTTGTTAAATCAAATGGTTTCGAAATATCTTAAGTAAGTTGTACTTACATACTTTTTATTAAATCATATCGTTTCTGAATAATTATTGAGTAAGTTGTCCTTACATGCTTTTTGAATTTTGGGGTTGTTTAATTTCTTCATTTTAAATTATATTGTTCGAAATAACTTGAGTACGTTGTCCTTACGTGCTTTTTGAATTTTGGGGTTTTTATTTACAATGGGTTGCTTGATCGGTTTTCAAAAATTCAGTCCCCTTTTTTCTGGTTTGTTTGGAATCTGTTTAACCGTGGTCCATTATTTCCTCTATACTGGTTGTTCGGGTCTCTCTAGTGTATAGAGTTATTTCTGTCCTTGTGACATATCTCACTATTATGCAGTTCCGCCATTTTGTTGTTATAAAACTTTCATTCATGCTGAAGTCTACCATCGTTTTTCGAGCTGATTCTTCTGCACCGTTTCTTAATTGTCCAAATGGTTCATACATAATCTCCAGATCTCCTCCATGCTCCTCGGTTAGTTTTGGCCTTTTCGGTCCTTCTAATCTATCTGGGAATTCAAGTGTGGTTCGTTTAAAATTTCTACCTTGCCTTACTTCTCCTGGTTCCGTAATTGGTATATTATGTAGCTGAACCAATCCCCTTTTAATCATCTCCAATCCTTCCCGTGTATTTATTAATTTCCTTTTACGCGTTTGTCTTATTTTCATTGTCTTTATTTCATTATGAACCCGTTCTATTCTTCCGGTTATATTAATTGGTATCTCGTCAAATTTTTCTTGGGTCTTCGCTTGTATCTCCATTATTCTAATATCGTTATGGTTTCCTATTTGAGTAATTTTGGTCTCTACTTCCACTCTTGAGTTGTATGATGGTTTCATCTGTCTTTTCCAGAAGCACCTTAATTTCAGTTATTTGTTGTCTTCCTTCCACTTCATAGTTATCAACTCTTTTGCTCAGTGTTTCATCAACAATTATAATACTTCCATTGATGACTTCCCTCAACGCTAGGTCTTGTTCATTGATGATTTGCCGCAACTCCTTATTACGGTTTTCAATTTTTTCATCTATTTGTTTGGTATTTTCCAGAATCTGCTTTCAGCTCTCATCGTTCCTGTCAAACCTTTCATTAATTTGGTTTAAGCTTTCATTTATCAGCCGGTTATTCTCATCAGTTTCCTCTTTATTTTTGTCAAATTCTCATTCATCAGTTTAATTAAATTCTCACTCAAAATTTCGTTTTGTTTCTTTGAGTTTTCGTTGATACTGTCTATTTTGTTTTCTAGCCTTCCTGAATTTTCATTTATACTGTCTATTTTTTCATTAGTTTGTCTTAAACTCTCATTAGTGTCCTCATTTTGTTTCCTAAAATTTTCATTAGTTTGTCTATTATCTTCTTTGATACTGTCTATTTTTTCATTAGTTTGTTTATTCTGTTCCTTAATGCTATCCATTTTCCCCATCATTAGCCTCATCATTTCTTGCCAATCTGGTTCTTCTCTGGCTACCGCTTTATCTGGTTGGTCCCCTTGGGCATCCTCTTTATTGCTCGTCTGTTGTTCTATTTCGGTGTCTGTAACTACCTCTGTTTCTTCTTCCCGTCTATCTTCTTCTGTTTCTTGCTCCTTCTCCATCCTTTTAGTAACACCTCTCGTATGCATTCCTGTGCCTCTAATGGTTGCCTGCTCCAGTTAAGTAATAATTAAGTCGATTTTTTACTTAACTAAAGCCCACTCGTTAAGCGCCAATTTGTAACAACAGATAAATAAAGTAAATAAGATATGATTGGGTTCCAGGGTTTAATCAAGCTCCACGTTGGTTTGCGCCAATTTGTAACAACAAACCACTGTTACGTGTGTTTAATCAATCTGTTATTTATAAATATTATTTATGTAGTCTTATAAGTGACCTCCTGCAATTCAAATTTAATAGACAAATATATTTGTTATTAAGTTATTTTAATTTTTAAGTGGACTATAATACAGGTTTACCTAATTATTCAATAGTTACGCAATATTAATGATATACTTCATGTATTGACTGAATGTATTAAGAATTCTTGCCAACCCTAGTCCCTCTGTATTGTGTAATTCAATTCAAAATTTGTACAGGAAACACGCTAGTTCGGCAATCTCACGTTCCACCAGCTGCTGACAATTAGCGCGGTTATTCGTAATTGGCTTGCATCTAGGTTAACTGGTTCACCGGATTTTTATCACCCTTTTACCTGTAAATTACTCCACCCACAACATATAATACCTATTCTACAATAACATAAAACATCATCATATACAAGAAAGATTCTTTATTGATTTTGTTCTTTAATTCAAACTAACAGTTCTCTTCAAGATGATAATATCATTATATCGATTATACAATGGTAGATCGATCGTCAGTTGACCAAGTTCCTTTTGATTTATACAAATTAAATATCTCTTATCCCAGGGTACGTGTGATTCTTTTAACGATTAGTAAGGCCAGGTAATGCAAAATTAAGGTTACTTTAGTATTACAGAATGTTATTAATTCTTAATATAATGAAATTAAAAATAAGCTGGTTTTACCGGGTTGATGAATCTCAAAGTGGCAGTGTACGTCAGCAAACAGTTGAAAATTGACAAATTCGATTACTTTCCTCCAGAAAAAGTGTTCCAATCCTTAATAAAATTGGCGGTGGGATGTACTGGAAAGCCCCAGGAACTCTTCTGGCCTTCGTTCTTCTATTACGATCCTAGTGGTTGTCCGTCCAGGTGGAATTGAAGTCGTATTGTAGCTTCTTCTTGAAAGTGAAGGTTATTTCTTCAGAAACGAAGTCTTCGTATATTTTTTCTATAATTCCGTTAGTTTGGGCCTTTTGCTTCCCTCAATTAGTCTCCTGATTACATGTGAAATCGGGTTTAATACCAAATCCAACAGAATTATCTTGATGAGTGAAGTAAGGAGTTTTCGACCTTTTTAGAGGTATTTGGTTATAATTTTAAAGTCTAATTTATTTTATAATTCATCAGTTGTGTCATAGGATTAGTTTTTCAATTTTAATTTATTAATTTAGATTCATTTTTTTCAATTTGTGTCATTCTTTTTAAAAGTGTCTCCTCATCTGAACTCAATAGCATATAACAATCGAAACGAATGATTGAAAATCAACAAGATTTTTTACATTTTAGTTACCCTAACAACCACTACTTTCTGTCATTGGATGATATTTGATATCCTAGAGCCAGAATTATAAAATATTACTACTCTTTTTTAATAAAATACTCCATGCTTGGAATTATACCAAATTACCTAAAACTATCACCCAATCTACCTTATTAAACCGTATATGTTTTACTATAGTTTCATTGGACTAGACTTATTAAAAAGGTATTAATTTCCTTTTACAAATATTAAATTTAGGCCTATAGGTTTTCTTACAACTGTTATATTAATTTCGTTTTTTAACTTAATTTTCTTTACCTGACCTACTGTACAAATAGTTACTGGTTCATGGTTATTTACATTAATTTTAATTTCCTGGTTTTACTTTATTCTATTAATTAATTCATACTGGAACCCTTCATTATTTTACAACATAATTATAAGAACTACTTGTCAACTTTTAAACACTTATTGCCATCCTGGCCAAGTTTACAAACATTAATTCAAAACAACTTCATTAATCAATTTTAGTCAATACATTTAACCTAATATAATACCTAACACAGGTATTTATACTTAATTGTCTAAAGACAATTTTAACATAAATAAAAGGAGTACCACTGATTAAGTACTTCTATAAAACAACAGTTCCCTCTTACTATACACAAAACACAAAATAAATATCCTGTAAACACTACCATGCTACAGCATAAAAACAAGTACAATTTGTAACACATTAACCATTAGTATTTTATACTTAATATTATTTATTACATCTCTTAACTTTATGTACATCTCAGATGTACTAATTACTGAGTAACCTTAATATTGGAGTATGGTTCTTGACCATAGTTACTTCATTTTTTATGTAACGTTGGGGACCTCAAATCTGTTACGTTACATAACACCCCCCCTTCAAAAGAAGTTTATTTTTGTCTCAACTAAGTTTAGTAAAAAATAAACTTATAGCTCGTATCTGATTAGTTTGTCCTCTTACTCATAATACTTTTTTATTTCGGACTGGTTATATACGGACTGGTATTTCAGACTGGTGGTAATTGCTGTTTTAATGCTCAACTCTCTCTCTCGGAGGCAAATTCATAAATTATTTATTTCTCTGGGTAGTGGTACTTCCACATTTTACTTGATAAGGATAGGTCACACACTAATCATAAAAACTTGTTTTAACATTTATTTTTTTATTTACCTCTATAAATTAGCTTTCTCAATTAAGCTTCTGTCTGCTATCTTCCTTCTATTTTCTTCATCTATACTTCTGGAATCTAATATCAATCTATACAGCTATTTCATCATTATCCCTAAAATACTCAATTTCCCTAACATTTTTCCCTATCCTGTGCGGTGGTACCAGTCGGGTGGCCACTCTTGGGTCCATAACTCCGCTGTCCATCCTTACACCTTCTGAGACCAGGGGAACATCATCCCTGCTCATAAAAATTATTGCCGGAACATTTCTACGGTCAATATATTAAAATAAAAAAATTATAAGTAGTCAATTAGCGACTAATACTAAACACTTTTGGGATTCTTCATACAGTTGCTGTTTACATTTATTTATATATTTCTTCTTCTTCTTGATTCCTTCTTCTTTTCCATTAACTAATAGCACATAACATTATTGATAGGCATTATTTTAAAATCCTTTTAACTTTCCTTCTTGTGACATTTTTCTCCGTATCATTTCTTCTTATATAATCTTCAATTCAGAGAAATTCTAAATTATTGTTGTATTAATTATCATCCTCCTTCAGTTTCATTGGAGTCATTCAATTATTCTTTATTCTTCTTATCTGAGCACATTACCATCAATTGTTTTTATTTATTTATTTATTCTTGTTTGTTACCATAAAATATTATTTTTCCTATTATCTCATTTTAAATCAATTCCTTATAAATCTTATTGAATAATCTGTTCTTATTTTTTGTTAAATCAAATGGTTTCGAAATATCTTAAGTAAGTTGTACTTACATACTTTTTATTAAATCATATCGTTTCTGAATAATTATTGAGTAAGTTGTCCTTACATGCTTTTTGAATTTTGGGGTTGTTTAATTTCTTCATTTTAAATTATATTGTTCGAAATAACTTGAGTACGTTGTCCTTACGTGCTTTTTGAATTTTGGGGTTTTTATTTACAATGGGTTGCTTGATCGGTTTTCAAAAATTCAGTCCCCTTTTTTCTGGTTTGTTTGGAATCTGTTTAACCGTGGTCCATTATTTCCTCTATACTGGTTGTTCGGGTCTCTCTAGTGTATAGAGTTATTTCTGTCCTTGTGACATATCTCACTATTATGCAGTTCCGCCATTTTGTTGTTATAAAACTTTCATTCATGCTGAAGTCTACCATCGTTTTTCGAGCTGATTCTTCTGCACCGTTTCTTAATTGTCCAAATGGTTCATACATAATCTCCAGATCTCCTCCATGCTCCTCGGTTAGTTTTGGCCTTTTCGGTCCTTCTAATCTATCTGGGAATTCAAGTGTGGTTCGTTTAAAATTTCTACCTTGCCTTACTTCTCCTGGTTCCGTAATTGGTATATTATGTAGCTGAACCAATCCCCTTTTAATCATCTCCAATCCTTCCCGTGTATTTATTAATTTCCTTTTACGCGTTTGTCTTATTTTCATTGTCTTTATTTCATTATGAACCCGTTCTATTCTTCCGGTTATATTAATTGGTATCTCGTCAAATTTTTCTTGGGTCTTCGCTTGTATCTCCATTATTCTAATATCGTTATGGTTTCCTATTTGAGTAATTTTGGTCTCTACTTCCACTCTTGAGTTGTATGATGGTTTCATCTGTCTTTTCCAGAAGCACCTTAATTTCAGTTATTTGTTGTCTTCCTTCCACTTCATAGTTATCAACTCTTTTGCTCAGTGTTTCATCAACAATTATAATACTTCCATTGATGACTTCCCTCAACGCTAGGTCTTGTTCATTGATGATTTGCCGCAACTCCTTATTACGGTTTTCAATTTTTTCATCTATTTGTTTGGTATTTTCCAGAATCTGCTTTCAGCTCTCATCGTTCCTGTCAAACCTTTCATTAATTTGGTTTAAGCTTTCATTTATCAGCCGGTTATTCTCATCAGTTTCCTCTTTATTTTTGTCAAATTCTCATTCATCAGTTTAATTAAATTCTCACTCAAAATTTCGTTTTGTTTCTTTGAGTTTTCGTTGATACTGTCTATTTTGTTTTCTAGCCTTCCTGAATTTTCATTTATACTGTCTATTTTTTCATTAGTTTGTCTTAAACTCTCATTAGTGTCCTCATTTTGTTTCCTAAAATTTTCATTAGTTTGTCTATTATCTTCTTTGATACTGTCTATTTTTTCATTAGTTTGTTTATTCTGTTCCTTAATGCTATCCATTTTCCCCATCATTAGCCTCATCATTTCTTGCCAATCTGGTTCTTCTCTGGCTACCGCTTTATCTGGTTGGTCCCCTTGGGCATCCTCTTTATTGCTCGTCTGTTGTTCTATTTCGGTGTCTGTAACTACCTCTGTTTCTTCTTCCCGTCTATCTTCTTCTGTTTCTTGCTCCTTCTCCATCCTTTTAGTAACACCTCTCGTATGCATTCCTGTGCCTCTAATGGTTGCCTGCTCCAGTTAAGTAATAATTAAGTCGATTTTTTACTTAACTAAAGCCCACTCGTTAAGCGCCAATTTGTAACAACAGATAAATAAAGTAAATAAGATATGATTGGGTTCCAGGGTTTAATCAAGCTCCACGTTGGTTTGCGCCAATTTGTAACAACAAACCACTGTTACGTGTGTTTAATCAATCTGTTATTTATAAATATTATTTATGTAGTCTTATAAGTGACCTCCTGCAATTCAAATTTAATAGACAAATATATTTGTTATTAAGTTATTTTAATTTTTAAGTGGACTATAATACAGGTTTACCTAATTATTCAATAGTTACGCAATATTAATGATATACTTCATGTATTGACTGAATGTATTAAGAATTCTTGCCAACCCTAGTCCCTCTGTATTGTGTAATTCAATTCAAAATTTGTACAGGAAACACGCTAGTTCGGCAATCTCACGTTCCACCAGCTGCTGACAATTAGCGCGGTTATTCGTAATTGGCTTGCATCTAGGTTAACTGGTTCACCGGATTTTTATCACCCTTTTACCTGTAAATTACTCCACCCACAACATATAATACCTATTCTACAATAACATAAAACATCATCATATACAAGAAAGATTCTTTATTGATTTTGTTCTTTAATTCAAACTAACAGTTCTCTTCAAGATGATAATATCATTATATCGATTATACAATGGTAGATCGATCGTCAGTTGACCAAGTTCCTTTTGATTTATACAAATTAAATATCTCTTATCCCAGGGTACGTGTGATTCTTTTAACGATTAGTAAGGCCAGGTAATGCAAAATTAAGGTTACTTTAGTATTACAGAATGTTATTAATTCTTAATATAATGAAATTAAAAATAAGCTGGTTTTACCGGGTTGATGAATCTCAAAGTGGCAGTGTACGTCAGCAAACAGTTGAAAATTGACAAATTCGATTACTTTCCTCCAGAAAAAGTGTTCCAATCCTTAATAAAATTGGCGGTGGGATGTACTGGAAAGCCCCAGGAACTCTTCTGGCCTTCGTTCTTCTATTACGATCCTAGTGGTTGTCCGTCCAGGTGGAATTGAAGTCGTATTGTAGCTTCTTCTTGAAAGTGAAGGTTATTTCTTCAGAAACGAAGTCTTCGTATATTTTTTCTATAATTCCGTTAGTTTGGGCCTTTTGCTTCCCTCAATTAGTCTCCTGATTACATGTGAAATCGGGTTTAATACCAAATCCAACAGAATTATCTTGATGAGTGAAGTAAGGAGTTTTCGACCTTTTTAGAGGTATTTGGTTATAATTTTAAAGTCTAATTTATTTTATAATTCATCAGTTGTGTCATAGGATTAGTTTTTCAATTTTAATTTATTAATTTAGATTCATTTTTTTCAATTTGTGTCATTCTTTTTAAAAGTGTCTCCTCATCTGAACTCAATAGCATATAACAATCGAAACGAATGATTGAAAATCAACAAGATTTTTTACATTTTAGTTACCCTAACAACCACTACTTTCTGTCATTGGATGATATTTGATATCCTAGAGCCAGAATTATAAAATATTACTACTCTTTTTTAATAAAATACTCCATGCTTGGAATTATACCAAATTACCTAAAACTATCACCCAATCTACCTTATTAAACCGTATATGTTTTACTATAGTTTCATTGGACTAGACTTATTAAAAAGGTATTAATTTCCTTTTACAAATATTAAATTTAGGCCTATAGGTTTTCTTACAACTGTTATATTAATTTCGTTTTTTAACTTAATTTTCTTTACCTGACCTACTGTACAAATAGTTACTGGTTCATGGTTATTTACATTAATTTTAATTTCCTGGTTTTACTTTATTCTATTAATTAATTCATACTGGAACCCTTCATTATTTTACAACATAATTATAAGAACTACTTGTCAACTTTTAAACACTTATTGCCATCCTGGCCAAGTTTACAAACATTAATTCAAAACAACTTCATTAATCAATTTTAGTCAATACATTTAACCTAATATAATACCTAACACAGGTATTTATACTTAATTGTCTAAAGACAATTTTAACATAAATAAAAGGAGTACCACTGATTAAGTACTTCTATAAAACAACAGTTCCCTCTTACTATACACAAAACACAAAATAAATATCCTGTAAACACTACCATGCTACAGCATAAAAACAAGTACAATTTGTAACACATTAACCATTAGTATTTTATACTTAATATTATTTATTACATCTCTTAACTTTATGTACATCTCAGATGTACTAATTACTGAGTAACCTTAATATTGGAGTATGGTTCTTGACCATAGTTACTTCATTTTTTATGTAACGTTGGGGACCTCAAATCTGTTACGTTACATAACACCCCCCCTTCAAAAGAAGTTTATTTTTGTCTCAACTAAGTTTAGTAAAAAATAAACTTATAGCTCGTATCTGATTAGTTTGTCCTCTTACTCATAATACTTTTTTATTTCGGACTGGTTATATACGGACTGGTATTTCAGACTGGTGGTAATTGCTGTTTTAATGCTCAACTCTCTCTCTCGGAGGCAAATTCATAAATTATTTATTTCTCTGGGTAGTGGTACTTCCACATTTTACTTGATAAGGATAGGTCACACACTAATCATAAAAACTTGTTTTAACATTTATTTTTTTATTTACCTCTATAAATTAGCTTTCTCAATTAAGCTTCTGTCTGCTATCTTCCTTCTATTTTCTTCATCTATACTTCTGGAATCTAATATCAATCTATACAGCTATTTCATCATTATCCCTAAAATACTCAATTTCCCTAACATTTTTCCCTATCCTGTGCGGTGGTACCAGTCGGGTGGCCACTCTTGGGTCCATAACTCCGCTGTCCATCCTTACACCTTCTGAGACCAGGGGAACATCATCCCTGCTCATAAAAATTATTGCCGGAACATTTCTACGGTCAATATATTAAAATAAAAAAATTATAAGTAGTCAATTAGCGACTAATACTAAACACTTTTGGGATTCTTCATACAGTTGCTGTTTACATTTATTTATATATTTCTTCTTCTTCTTGATTCCTTCTTCTTTTCCATTAACTAATAGCACATAACATTATTGATAGGCATTATTTTAAAATCCTTTTAACTTTCCTTCTTGTGACATTTTTCTCCGTATCATTTCTTCTTATATAATCTTCAATTCAGAGAAATTCTAAATTATTGTTGTATTAATTATCATCCTCCTTCAGTTTCATTGGAGTCATTCAATTATTCTTTATTCTTCTTATCTGAGCACATTACCATCAATTGTTTTTATTTATTTATTTATTCTTGTTTGTTACCATAAAATATTATTTTTCCTATTATCTCATTTTAAATCAATTCCTTATAAATCTTATTGAATAATCTGTTCTTATTTTTTGTTAAATCAAATGGTTTCGAAATATCTTAAGTAAGTTGTACTTACATACTTTTTATTAAATCATATCGTTTCTGAATAATTATTGAGTAAGTTGTCCTTACATGCTTTTTGAATTTTGGGGTTGTTTAATTTCTTCATTTTAAATTATATTGTTCGAAATAACTTGAGTACGTTGTCCTTACGTGCTTTTTGAATTTTGGGGTTTTTATTTACAATGGGTTGCTTGATCGGTTTTCAAAAATTCAGTCCCCTTTTTTCTGGTTTGTTTGGAATCTGTTTAACCGTGGTCCATTATTTCCTCTATACTGGTTGTTCGGGTCTCTCTAGTGTATAGAGTTATTTCTGTCCTTGTGACATATCTCACTATTATGCAGTTCCGCCATTTTGTTGTTATAAAACTTTCATTCATGCTGAAGTCTACCATCGTTTTTCGAGCTGATTCTTCTGCACCGTTTCTTAATTGTCCAAATGGTTCATACATAATCTCCAGATCTCCTCCATGCTCCTCGGTTAGTTTTGGCCTTTTCGGTCCTTCTAATCTATCTGGGAATTCAAGTGTGGTTCGTTTAAAATTTCTACCTTGCCTTACTTCTCCTGGTTCCGTAATTGGTATATTATGTAGCTGAACCAATCCCCTTTTAATCATCTCCAATCCTTCCCGTGTATTTATTAATTTCCTTTTACGCGTTTGTCTTATTTTCATTGTCTTTATTTCATTATGAACCCGTTCTATTCTTCCGGTTATATTAATTGGTATCTCGTCAAATTTTTCTTGGGTCTTCGCTTGTATCTCCATTATTCTAATATCGTTATGGTTTCCTATTTGAGTAATTTTGGTCTCTACTTCCACTCTTGAGTTGTATGATGGTTTCATCTGTCTTTTCCAGAAGCACCTTAATTTCAGTTATTTGTTGTCTTCCTTCCACTTCATAGTTATCAACTCTTTTGCTCAGTGTTTCATCAACAATTATAATACTTCCATTGATGACTTCCCTCAACGCTAGGTCTTGTTCATTGATGATTTGCCGCAACTCCTTATTACGGTTTTCAATTTTTTCATCTATTTGTTTGGTATTTTCCAGAATCTGCTTTCAGCTCTCATCGTTCCTGTCAAACCTTTCATTAATTTAGTTTAAGCTTTCATTTATCAGCCGGTTATTCTCATCAGTTTCCTCTTTATTTTTGTCAAACTTCTCATTCATCAGTTTAATTAAATTCTCACTCAAAATTTCGTTTTGTTTCTTTGAGTTTTCGTTGATACTGTCTATTTTGTTTTCTAGCCTTCCTGAATTTTCATTTATACTGTCTATTTTTTCATTAGTTTGTCTTAAACTCTCATTAGTGTCCTCATTTTGTTTCCTAAAATTTTCATTAGTTTGTCTATTATCTTCTTTGATACTGTCTATTTTTTCATTAGTTTGTTTATTCTGTTCCTTAATGCTATCCATTTTCCCCATCATTAGCCTCATCATTTCTTGCCAATCTGGTTCTTCTCTGGCTACCGCTTTATCTGGTTGGTCCCCTTGGGCATCCTCTTTATTGCTCGTCTGTTGTTCTATTTCGGTGTCTGTAACTACCTCTGTTTCTTCTTCCCATCTATCTTCTTCTGTTTCTTGCTCCTTCTCCATCCTTTTAGTAACACCTCTCGTATGCATTCCTGTGCCTCTAATGGTTGCCTGCTCCAGTTAAGTAATAATTAAGTCGATTTTTCACTTAACTAAAGCCCACTCGTTGAGCGCCAATTTGTAACAACAGATAAATAAAGTAAATAAGATATGATTGGGTTCCAGGGTTTAATCAAGCTCCACGTTGGTTTGCGCCAATTTGTAACAACAAACCACTGTTACGTGTGTTTAATCAATCTGTTATTTATAAATATTATTTATGTAGTCTTATAAGTGACCTCCTGCAATTCAAATTTAATAGACAAATATATTTGTTATTAAGTTATTTTAACTTTTAAGTGGACTATAATACAGGTTTACCTAATTATTCAATAGTTACGCAATATTAATGATATACTTCATGTATTGACTGAATGTATTAAGAATTCTTGCCAACCCTAGTCCCTCTGTATTGTGTAATTCAATTCAAAATTTGTACAGGAAACACGCTAGTTCGGCAATCTCACGTTCCACCAGCTGCTGACAATTAGCGCGGTTATTCGTAATTGGCTTGCATCTAGGTTAACTGGTTCACCGGATTTTTATCACCCTTTTACCTGTAAATTACTCCACCCACAACATATAATACCTATTCTACAATAACATAAAACATCATCATATACAAGAAAGATTCTTTATTGATTTTGTTCTTTAATTCAAACTAACAGTTCTCTTCAAGATGATAATATCATTATATCGATTATACAATGGTAGATCGATCGTCAGTTGACCAAGTTCCTTTTGATTTATACAAATTAAATATCTCTTATCCCAGGGTACGTGTGATTCTTTTAACGATTAGTAAGGCCAGGTAATGCAAAATTAAGGTTACTTTAGTATTACAGAATGTTATTAATTCTTAATATAATGAAATTAAAAATAAGCTGGTTTTACCGGGTTGATGAATCTCAAAGTGGCAGTGTACGTCAGCAAACAGTTGAAAATTGACAAATTCGATTACTTTCCTCCAGAAAAAGTGTTCCAATCCTTAATAAAATTGGCGGTGGGATGTACTGGAAAGCCCCAGGAACTCTTCTGGCCTTCGTTCTTCTATTACGATCCTAGTGGTTGTCCGTCCAGGTGGAATTGAAGTCGTATTGTAGCTTCTTCTTGAAAGTGAAGGTTATTTCTTCAGAAACGAAGTCTTCGTATATTTTTTCTATAATTCCGTTAGTTTGGGCCTTTTGCTTCCCTCAATTAGTCTCCTGATTACATGTGAAATCGGGTTTAATACCAAATCCAACAGAATTATCTTGATGAGTGAAGTAAGGAGTTTTCGACCTTTTTAGAGGTATTTGGTTATAATTTTAAAGTCTAATTTATTTTATAATTCATCAGTTGTGTCATAGGATTAGTTTTTCAATTTTAATTTATTAATTTAGATTCATTTTTTTCAATTTGTGTCATTCTTTTTAAAAGTGTCTCCTCATCTGAACTCAATAGCATATAACAATCGAAACGAATGATTGAAAATCAACAAGATTTTTTACATTTTAGTTACCCTAACAACCACTACTTTCTGTCATTGGATGATATTTGATATCCTAGAGCCAGAATTATAAAATATTACTACTCTTTTTTAATAAAATACTCCATGCTTGGAATTATACCAAATTACCTAAAACTATCACCCAATCTACCTTATTAAACCGTATATGTTTTACTATAGTTTCATTGGACTAGACTTATTAAAAAGGTATTAATTTCCTTTTACAAATATTAAATTTAGGCCTATAGGTTTTCTTACAACTGTTATATTAATTTCGTTTTTTAACTTAATTTTCTTTACCTGACCTACTGTACAAATAGTTACTGGTTCATGGTTATTTACAATAATTTTAATTTCCTGGTTTTACTTTATTCTATTAATTAATTCATACTGGAACCCTTCATTATTTTACAACATAATTATAAGAACTACTTGTCAACTTTTAAACACTTATTGCCATCCTGGCCAAGTTTACAAACATTAATTCAAAACAACTTCATTAATCAATTTTAGTCAATACATTTAACCTAATATAATACCTAACACAGGTATTTATACTTAATTGTCTAAAGACAATTTTAACATAAATAAAAGGAGTACCACTGATTAAGTACTTCTATAAAACAACAGTTCCCTCTTACTATACACAAAACATAAAATAAATATCCTGTAAACACTACCATGCTACAGCATAAAAACAAGTACAATTTGTAACACATTAACCATTAGTATTTTATACTTAATATTATTTATTACATCTCTTAACTTTATGTACATCTCAGATGTACTAATTACTGAGTAACCTTAATATTGGAGTATGGTTCTTGACCATAGTTACTTCATTTTTTATGTAACGTTGGGGACCTCAAATCTGTTATGTTACATAACACCCCCCCTTCAAAAGAAGTTTATTTTTGTCTCAACTAAGTTTAATAAAAAATAAACTTATAGCTCGTATCTGATTAGTTTGTCCTCTTACTCATAATACTTTTTTATTTCGGACTGGTTATATACGGACTGGTATTTCAGACTGGTTGTAATTGCTGTTTTAATGCTCAACTCTCTCTGTCGGAGGCAAATTCATAAATTATTTATTTCTCTGGGTAGTGGTACTTCCACATTTTACTTGATAAGGATAGGTCACACTAATCATAAAAACTTGTTTTAACATTTATTTTTTTATTTACCTCTATAAATTAGCTTTCTCAATTAAGCTTCTGTCTGCTATCTTCCTTCTATTTTCTTCATCTATACTTCTGGAATCTAATATCAATCTATACAGCTATTTCATCATTATCCCTAAAATACTCAATTTCCCTAACATTTTTCCCTATCCTGTGCGGTGGTACCAGTCGGGTGGCCACTCTTGGGTCCATAACTCCGCTGTCCATCCTTACACCTTCTGAGGCCAGGGGAACATCATCCCTGCTCATAAAAATTATTGCCGGAACATTTCTACGGTCAATATATTAAAATAAAAAAATTATAAGTAGTCAATTAGCGACTAATACTAAACACTTTTGGGATTCTTCATACAGTTGCTGTTTACATTTATTTATATATTTCTTCTTCTTCTTGATTCCTTCTTCTTTTCCATTAACTAATAGCACATAACATTATTGATAGGCATTATTTTAAAATCCTTTTAACTTTCCTTCTTGTGACATTTTTCTCCGTATCATTTCTTCTTATATAATCTTCAATTCAGAGAAATTCTAAATTATTGTTGTATTAATTATCATCCTCCTTCAGTTTCATTGGAGTCATTCAATTATTCTTTATTCTTCTTATCTGAGCACATTACCATCAATTGTTTTTATTTATTTATTTATTCTTGTTTGTTACCATAAAATATTATTTTTCCTATTATCTCATTTTAAATCAATTCCTTATAAATCTTATTGAATAATCTGTTCTTATTTTTTGTTAAATCAAATGGTTTCGAAATATCTTAAGTAAGTTGTACTTACATACTTTTTATTAAATCATATCGTTTCTGAATAATTATTGAGTAAGTTGTCCTTACATGCTTTTTGAATTTTGGGGTTGTTTAATTTCTTCATTTTAAATTATATTGTTCGAAATAACTTGAGTACGTTGTCCTTACGTGCTTTTTGAATTTTGGGGTTTTTATTTACAATGGGTTGCTTGATCGGTTTTCAAAAATTCAGTCCCCTTTTTTCTGGTTTGTTTGGAATCTGTTTAACCGTGGTCCATTATTTCCTCTATACTGGTTGTTCGGGTCTCTCTAGTGTATAGAGTTATTTCTGTCCTTGTGACATATCTCACTATTATGCAGTTCCGCCATTTTGTTGTTATAAAACTTTCATTCATGCTGAAGTCTACCATCGTTTTTCGAGCTGATTCTTCTGCACCGTTTCTTAATTGTCCAAATGGTTCATACATAATCTCCAGATCTCCTCCATGCTCCTCGGTTAGTTTTGGCCTTTTCGGTCCTTCTAATCTATCTGGGAATTCAAGTGTGGTTCGTTTAAAATTTCTACCTTGCCTTACTTCTCCTGGTTCCGTAATTGGTATATTATGTAGCTGAACCAATCCCCTTTTAATCATCTCCAATCCTTCCCGTGTATTTATTAATTTCCTTTTACGCGTTTGTCTTATTTTCATTGTCTTTATTTCATTATGAACCCGTTCTATTCTTCCGGTTATATTAATTGGTATCTCGTCAAATTTTTCTTGGGTCTTCGCTTGTATCTCCATTATTCTAATATCGTTATGGTTTCCTATTTGAGTAATTTTGGTCTCTACTTCCACTCTTGAGTTGTATGATGGTTTCATCTGTCTTTTCCAGAAGCACCTTAATTTCAGTTATTTGTTGTCTTCCTTCCACTTCATAGTTATCAACTCTTTTGCTCAGTGTTTCATCAACAATTATAATACTTCCATTGATGACTTCCCTCAACGCTAGGTCTTGTTCATTGATGATTTGCCGCAACTCCTTATTACGGTTTTCAATTTTTTCATCTATTTGTTTGGTATTTTCCAGAATCTGCTTTCAGCTCTCATCGTTCCTGTCAAACCTTTCATTAATTTAGTTTAAGCTTTCATTTATCAGCCGGTTATTCTCATCAGTTTCCTCTTTATTTTTGTCAAACTTCTCATTCATCAGTTTAATTAAATTCTCACTCAAAATTTCGTTTTGTTTCTTTGAGTTTTCGTTGATACTGTCTATTTTGTTTTCTAGCCTTCCTGAATTTTCATTTATACTGTCTATTTTTTCATTAGTTTGTCTTAAACTCTCATTAGTGTCCTCATTTTGTTTCCTAAAATTTTCATTAGTTTGTCTATTATCTTCTTTGATACTGTCTATTTTTTCATTAGTTTGTTTATTCTGTTCCTTAATGCTATCCATTTTCCCCATCATTAGCCTCATCATTTCTTGCCAATCTGGTTCTTCTCTGGCTACCGCTTTATCTGGTTGGTCCCCTTGGGCATCCTCTTTATTGCTCGTCTGTTGTTCTATTTCGGTGTCTGTAACTACCTCTGTTTCTTCTTCCCATCTATCTTCTTCTGTTTCTTGCTCCTTCTCCATCCTTTTAGTAACACCTCTCGTATGCATTCCTGTGCCTCTAATGGTTGCCTGCTCCAGTTAAGTAATAATTAAGTCGATTTTTTACTTAACTAAAGCCCACTCGTTGAGCGCCAATTTGTAACAACAGATAAATAAAGTAAATAAGATATGATTGGGTTCCAGGGTTTAATCAAGCTCCACGTTGGTTTGCGCCAATTTGTAACAACAAACCACTGTTACGTGTGTTTAATCAATCTGTTATTTATAAATATTATTTATGTAGTCTTATAAGTGACCTCCTGCAATTCAAATTTAATAGACAAATATATTTGTTATTAAGTTATTTTAACTTTTAAGTGGACTATAATACAGGTTTACCTAATTATTCAATAGTTACGCAATATTAATGATATACTTCATGTATTGACTGAATGTATTAAGAATTCTTGCCAACCCTAGTCCCTCTGTATTGTGTAATTCAATTCAAAATTTGTACAGGAAACACGCTAGTTCGGCAATCTCACGTTCCACCAGCTGCTGACAATTAGCGCGGTTATTCGTAATTGGCTTGCATCTAGGTTAACTGGTTCACCGGATTTTTATCACCCTTTTACCTGTAAATTACTCCACCCACAACATATAATACCTATTCTACAATAACATAAAACATCATCATATACAAGAAAGATTCTTTATTGATTTTGTTCTTTAATTCAAACTAACAGTTCTCTTCAAGATGATAATATCATTATATCGATTATACAATGGTAGATCGATCGTCAGTTGACCAAGTTCCTTTTGATTTATACAAATTAAATATCTCTTATCCCAGGGTACGTGTGATTCTTTTAACGATTAGTAAGGCCAGGTAATGCAAAATTAAGGTTACTTTAGTATTACAGAATGTTATTAATTCTTAATATAATGAAATTAAAAATAAGCTGGTTTTACCGGGTTGATGAATCTCAAAGTGGCAGTGTACGTCAGCAAACAGTTGAAAATTGACAAATTCGATTACTTTCCTCCAGAAAAAGTGTTCCAATCCTTAATAAAATTGGCGGTGGGATGTACTGGAAAGCCCCAGGAACTCTTCTGGCCTTCGTTCTTCTATTACGATCCTAGTGGTTGTCCGTCCAGGTGGAATTGAAGTCGTATTGTAGCTTCTTCTTGAAAGTGAAGGTTATTTCTTCAGAAACGAAGTCTTCGTATATTTTTTCTATAATTCCGTTAGTTTGGGCCTTTTGCTTCCCTCAATTAGTCTCCTGATTACATGTGAAATCGGGTTTAATACCAAATCCAACAGAATTATCTTGATGAGTGAAGTAAGGAGTTTTCGACCTTTTTAGAGGTATTTGGTTATAATTTTAAAGTCTAATTTATTTTATAATTCATCAGTTGTGTCATAGGATTAGTTTTTCAATTTTAATTTATTAATTTAGATTCATTTTTTTCAATTTGTGTCATTCTTTTTAAAAGTGTCTCCTCATCTGAACTCAATAGCATATAACAATCGAAACGAATGATTGAAAATCAACAAGATTTTTTACATTTTAGTTACCCTAACAACCACTACTTTCTGTCATTGGATGATATTTGATATCCTAGAGCCAGAATTATAAAATATTACTACTCTTTTTTAATAAAATACTCCATGCTTGGAATTATACCAAATTACCTAAAACTATCACCCAATCTACCTTATTAAACCGTATATGTTTTACTATAGTTTCATTGGACTAGACTTATTAAAAAGGTATTAATTTCCTTTTACAAATATTAAATTTAGGCCTATAGGTTTTCTTACAACTGTTATATTAATTTCGTTTTTTAACTTAATTTTCTTTACCTGACCTACTGTACAAATAGTTACTGGTTCATGGTTATTTACAATAATTTTAATTTCCTGGTTTTACTTTATTCTATTAATTAATTCATACTGGAACCCTTCATTATTTTACAACATAATTATAAGAACTACTTGTCAACTTTTAAACACTTATTGCCATCCTGGCCAAGTTTACAAACATTAATTCAAAACAACTTCATTAATCAATTTTAGTCAATACATTTAACCTAATATAATACCTAACACAGGTATTTATACTTAATTGTCTAAAGACAATTTTAACATAAATAAAAGGAGTACCACTGATTAAGTACTTCTATAAAACAACAGTTCCCTCTTACTATACACAAAACATAAAATAAATATCCTGTAAACACTACCATGCTACAGCATAAAAACAAGTACAATTTGTAACACATTAACCATTAGTATTTTATACTTAATATTATTTATTACATCTCTTAACTTTATGTACATCTCAGATGTACTAATTACTGAGTAACCTTAATATTGGAGTATGGTTCTTGACCATAGTTACTTCATTTTTTATGTAACGTTGGGGACCTCAAATCTGTTATGTTACATAACACCCCCCCTTCAAAAGAAGTTTATTTTTGTCTCAACTAAGTTTAATAAAAAATAAACTTATAGCTCGTATCTGATTAGTTTGTCCTCTTACTCATAATACTTTTTTATTTCGGACTGGTTATATACGGACTGGTATTTCAGACTGGTGGTAATTGCTGTTTTAATGCTCAACTCTCTCTGTCGGAGGCAAATTCATAAATTATTTATTTCTCTGGGTAGTGGTACTTCCACATTTTACTTGATAAGGATAGGTCACACTAATCATAAAAACTTGTTTTAACATTTATTTTTTTATTTACCTCTATAAATTAGCTTTCTCAATTAAGCTTCTGTCTGCTATCTTCCTTCTATTTTCTTCATCTATACTTCTGGAATCTAATATCAATCTATACAGCTATTTCATCATTATCCCTAAAATACTCAATTTCCCTAACATTTTTCCCTATCCTGTGCGGTGGTACCAGTCGGGTGGCCACTCTTGGGTCCATAACTCCGCTGTCCATCCTTACACCTTCTGAGGCCAGGGGAACATCATCCCTGCTCATAAAAATTATTGCCGGAACATTTCTACGGTCAATATATTAAAATAAAAAAATTATAAGTAGTCAATTAGCGACTAATACTAAACACTTTTGGGATTCTTCATACAGTTGCTGTTTACATTTATTTATATATTTCTTCTTCTTCTTGATTCCTTCTTCTTTTCCATTAACTAATAGCACATAACATTATTGATAGGCATTATTTTAAAATCCTTTTAACTTTCCTTCTTGTGACATTTTTCTCCGTATCATTTCTTCTTATATAATCTTCAATTCAGAGAAATTCTAAATTATTGTTGTATTAATTATCATCCTCCTTCAGTTTCATTGGAGTCATTCAATTATTCTTTATTCTTCTTATCTGAGCACATTACCATCAATTGTTTTTATTTATTTATTTATTCTTGTTTGTTACCATAAAATATTATTTTTCCTATTATCTCATTTTAAATCAATTCCTTATAAATCTTATTGAATAATCTGTTCTTATTTTTTGTTAAATCAAATGGTTTCGAAATATCTTAAGTAAGTTGTACTTACATACTTTTTATTAAATCATATCGTTTCTGAATAATTATTGAGTAAGTTGTCCTTACATGCTTTTTGAATTTTGGGGTTGTTTAATTTCTTCATTTTAAATTATATTGTTCGAAATAACTTGAGTACGTTGTCCTTACGTGCTTTTTGAATTTTGGGGTTTTTATTTACAATGGGTTGCTTGATCGGTTTTCAAAAATTCAGTCCCCTTTTTTCTGGTTTGTTTGGAATCTGTTTAACCGTGGTCCATTATTTCCTCTATACTGGTTGTTCGGGTCTCTCTAGTGTATAGAGTTATTTCTGTCCTTGTGACATATCTCACTATTATGCAGTTCCGCCATTTTGTTGTTATAAAACTTTCATTCATGCTGAAGTCTACCATCGTTTTTCGAGCTGATTCTTCTGCACCGTTTCTTAATTGTCCAAATGGTTCATACATAATCTCCAGATCTCCTCCATGCTCCTCGGTTAGTTTTGGCCTTTTCGGTCCTTCTAATCTATCTGGGAATTCAAGTGTGGTTCGTTTAAAATTTCTACCTTGCCTTACTTCTCCTGGTTCCGTAATTGGTATATTATGTAGCTGAACCAATCCCCTTTTAATCATCTCCAATCCTTCCCGTGTATTTATTAATTTCCTTTTACGCGTTTGTCTTATTTTCATTGTCTTTATTTCATTATGAACCCGTTCTATTCTTCCGGTTATATTAATTGGTATCTCGTCAAATTTTTCTTGGGTCTTCGCTTGTATCTCCATTATTCTAATATCGTTATGGTTTCCTATTTGAGTAATTTTGGTCTCTACTTCCACTCTTGAGTTGTATGATGGTTTCATCTGTCTTTTCCAGAAGCACCTTAATTTCAGTTATTTGTTGTCTTCCTTCCACTTCATAGTTATCAACTCTTTTGCTCAGTGTTTCATCAACAATTATAATACTTCCATTGATGACTTCCCTCAACGCTAGGTCTTGTTCATTGATGATTTGCCGCAACTCCTTATTACGGTTTTCAATTTTTTCATCTATTTGTTTGGTATTTTCCAGAATCTGCTTTCAGCTCTCATCGTTCCTGTCAAACCTTTCATTAATTTAGTTTAAGCTTTCATTTATCAGCCGGTTATTCTCATCAGTTTCCTCTTTATTTTTGTCAAACTTCTCATTCATCAGTTTAATTAAATTCTCACTCAAAATTTCGTTTTGTTTCTTTGAGTTTTCGTTGATACTGTCTATTTTGTTTTCTAGCCTTCCTGAATTTTCATTTATACTGTCTATTTTTTCATTAGTTTGTCTTAAACTCTCATTAGTGTCCTCATTTTGTTTCCTAAAATTTTCATTAGTTTGTCTATTATCTTCTTTGATACTGTCTATTTTTTCATTAGTTTGTTTATTCTGTTCCTTAATGCTATCCATTTTCCCCATCATTAGCCTCATCATTTCTTGCCAATCTGGTTCTTCTCTGGCTACCGCTTTATCTGGTTGGTCCCCTTGGGCATCCTCTTTATTGCTCGTCTGTTGTTCTATTTCGGTGTCTGTAACTACCTCTGTTTCTTCTTCCCATCTATCTTCTTCTGTTTCTTGCTCCTTCTCCATCCTTTTAGTAACACCTCTCGTATGCATTCCTGTGCCTCTAATGGTTGCCTGCTCCAGTTAAGTAATAATTAAGTCGATTTTTTACTTAACTAAAGCCCACTCGTTGAGCGCCAATTTGTAACAACAGATAAATAAAGTAAATAAGATATGATTGGGTTCCAGGGTTTAATCAAGCTCCACGTTGGTTTGCGCCAATTTGTAACAACAAACCACTGTTACGTGTGTTTAATCAATCTGTTATTTATAAATATTATTTATGTAGTCTTATAAGTGACCTCCTGCAATTCAAATTTAATAGACAAATATATTTGTTATTAAGTTATTTTAACTTTTAAGTGGACTATAATACAGGTTTACCTAATTATTCAATAGTTACGCAATATTAATGATATACTTCATGTATTGACTGAATGTATTAAGAATTCTTGCCAACCCTAGTCCCTCTGTATTGTGTAATTCAATTCAAAATTTGTACAGGAAACACGCTAGTTCGGCAATCTCACGTTCCACCAGCTGCTGACAATTAGCGCGGTTATTCGTAATTGGCTTGCATCTAGGTTAACTGGTTCACCGGATTTTTATCACCCTTTTACCTGTAAATTACTCCACCCACAACATATAATACCTATTCTACAATAACATAAAACATCATCATATACAAGAAAGATTCTTTATTGATTTTGTTCTTTAATTCAAACTAACAGTTCTCTTCAAGATGATAATATCATTATATCGATTATACAATGGTAGATCGATCGTCAGTTGACCAAGTTCCTTTTGATTTATACAAATTAAATATCTCTTATCCCAGGGTACGTGTGATTCTTTTAACAATTAGTAAGGCCAGGTAATGCAAAATTAAGGTTACTTTAGTATTACAGAATGTTATTAATTCTTAATATAATGAAATTAAAAATAAGCTGGTTTTACCGGGTTGATGAATCTCAAAGTGGCAGTGTACGTCAGCAAACAGTTGAAAATTGACAAATTCGATTACTTTCCTCCAGAAAAAGTGTTCCAATCCTTAATAAAATTGGCGGTGGGATGTACTGGAAAGCCCCAGGAACTCTTCTGGCCTTCGTTCTTCTATTACGATCCTAGTGGTTGTCCGTCCAGGTGGAATTGAAGTCGTATTGTAGCTTCTTCTTGAAAGTGAAGGTTATTTCTTCAGAAACGAAGTCTTCGTATATTTTTTCTATAATTCCGTTAGTTTGGGCCTTTTGCTTCCCTCAATTAGTCTCCTGATTACATGTGAAATCGGGTTTAATACCAAATCCAACAGAATTATCTTGATGAGTGAAGTAAGGAGTTTTCGACCTTTTTAGAGGTATTTGGTTATAATTTTAAAGTCTAATTTATTTTATAATTCATCAGTTGTGTCATAGGATTAGTTTTTCAATTTTAATTTATTAATTTAGATTCATTTTTTTCAATTTGTGTCATTCTTTTTAAAAGTGTCTCCTCATCTGAACTCAATAGCATATAACAATCGAAACGAATGATTGAAAATCAACAAGATTTTTTACATTTTAGTTACCCTAACAACCACTACTTTCTGTCATTGGATGATATTTGATATCCTAGAGCCAGAATTATAAAATATTACTACTCTTTTTTAATAAAATACTCCATGCTTGGAATTATACCAAATTACCTAAAACTATCACCCAATCTACCTTATTAAACCGTATATGTTTTACTATAGTTTCATTGGACTAGACTTATTAAAAAGGTATTAATTTCCTTTTACAAATATTAAATTTAGGCCTATAGGTTTTCTTACAACTGTTATATTAATTTCGTTTTTTAACTTAATTTTCTTTACCTGACCTACTGTACAAATAGTTACTGGTTCATGGTTATTTACAATAATTTTAATTTCCTGGTTTTACTTTATTCTATTAATTAATTCATACTGGAACCCTTCATTATTTTACAACATAATTATAAGAACTACTTGTCAACTTTTAAACACTTATTGCCATCCTGGCCAAGTTTACAAACATTAATTCAAAACAACTTCATTAATCAATTTTAGTCAATACATTTAACCTAATATAATACCTAACACAGGTATTTATACTTAATTGTCTAAAGACAATTTTAACATAAATAAAAGGAGTACCACTGATTAAGTACTTCTATAAAACAACAGTTCCCTCTTACTATACACAAAACATAAAATAAATATCCTGTAAACACTACCATGCTACAGCATAAAAACAAGTACAATTTGTAACACATTAACCATTAGTATTTTATACTTAATATTATTTATTACATCTCTTAACTTTATGTACATCTCAGATGTACTAATTACTGAGTAACCTTAATATTGGAGTATGGTTCTTGACCATAGTTACTTCATTTTTTATGTAACGTTGGGGACCTCAAATCTGTTATGTTACATAACACCCCCCCTTCAAAAGAAGTTTATTTTTGTCTCAACTAAGTTTAATAAAAAATAAACTTATAGCTCGTATCTGATTAGTTTGTCCTCTTACTCATAATACTTTTTTATTTCGGACTGGTATTTCAGACTGGTGGTAATTGCTGTTTTAATGCTCAACTCTCTCTGTCGGAGGCAAATTCATAAATTATTTATTTCTCTGGGTAGTGGTACTTCCACATTTTACTTGATAAGGATAGGTCACACTAATCATAAAAACTTGTTTTAACATTTATTTTTTTATTTACCTCTATAAATTAGCTTTCTCAATTAAGCTTCTGTCTGCTATCTTCCTTCTATTTTCTTCATCTATACTTCTGGAATCTAATATCAATCTATACAGCTATTTCATCATTATCCCTAAAATACTCAATTTCCCTAACATTTTTCCCTATCCTGTGCGGTGGTACCAGTCGGGTGGCCACTCTTGGGTCCATAACTCCGCTGTCCATCCTTACACCTTCTGAGGCCAGGGGAACATCATCCCTGCTCATAAAAATTATTGCCGGAACATTTCTACGGTCAATATATTAAAATAAAAAAATTATAAGTAGTCAATTAGCGACTAATACTAAACACTTTTGGGATTCTTCATACAGTTGCTGTTTACATTTATTTATATATTTCTTCTTCTTCTTGATTCCTTCTTCTTTTCCATTAACTAATAGCACATAACATTATTGATAGGCATTATTTTAAAATCCTTTTAACTTTCCTTCTTGTGACATTTTTCTCCGTATCATTTCTTCTTATATAATCTTCAATTCAGAGAAATTCTAAATTATTGTTGTATTAATTATCATCCTCCTTCAGTTTCATTGGAGTCATTCAATTATTCTTTATTCTTCTTATCTGAGCACATTACCATCAATTGTTTTTATTTATTTATTTATTCTTGTTTGTTACCATAAAATATTATTTTTCCTATTATCTCATTTTAAATCAATTCCTTATAAATCTTATTGAATAATCTGTTCTTATTTTTTGTTAAATCAAATGGTTTCGAAATATCTTAAGTAAGTTGTACTTACATACTTTTTATTAAATCATATCGTTTCTGAATAATTATTGAGTAAGTTGTCCTTACATGCTTTTTGAATTTTGGGGTTGTTTAATTTCTTCATTTTAAATTATATTGTTCGAAATAACTTGAGTACGTTGTCCTTACGTGCTTTTTGAATTTTGGGGTTTTTATTTACAATGGGTTGCTTGATCGGTTTTCAAAAATTCAGTCCCCTTTTTTCTGGTTTGTTTGGAATCTGTTTAACCGTGGTCCATTATTTCCTCTATACTGGTTGTTCGGGTCTCTCTAGTGTATAGAGTTATTTCTGTCCTTGTGACATATCTCACTATTATGCAGTTCCGCCATTTTGTTGTTATAAAACTTTCATTCATGCTGAAGTCTACCATCGTTTTTCGAGCTGATTCTTCTGCACCGTTTCTTAATTGTCCAAATGGTTCATACATAATCTCCAGATCTCCTCCATGCTCCTCGGTTAGTTTTGGCCTTTTCGGTCCTTCTAATCTATCTGGGAATTCAAGTGTGGTTCGTTTAAAATTTCTACCTTGCCTTACTTCTCCTGGTTCCGTAATTGGTATATTATGTAGCTGAACCAATCCCCTTTTAATCATCTCCAATCCTTCCCGTGTATTTATTAATTTCCTTTTACGCGTTTGTCTTATTTTCATTGTCTTTATTTCATTATGAACCCGTTCTATTCTTCCGGTTATATTAATTGGTATCTCGTCAAATTTTTCTTGGGTCTTCGCTTGTATCTCCATTATTCTAATATCGTTATGGTTTCCTATTTGAGTAATTTTGGTCTCTACTTCCACTCTTGAGTTGTATGATGGTTTCATCTGTCTTTTCCAGAAGCACCTTAATTTCAGTTATTTGTTGTCTTCCTTCCACTTCATAGTTATCAACTCTTTTGCTCAGTGTTTCATCAACAATTATAATACTTCCATTGATGACTTCCCTCAACGCTAGGTCTTGTTCATTGATGATTTGCCGCAACTCCTTATTACGGTTTTCAATTTTTTCATCTATTTGTTTGGTATTTTCCAGAATCTGCTTTCAGCTCTCATCGTTCCTGTCAAACCTTTCATTAATTTAGTTTAAGCTTTCATTTATCAGCCGGTTATTCTCATCAGTTTCCTCTTTATTTTTGTCAAACTTCTCATTCATCAGTTTAATTAAATTCTCACTCAAAATTTCGTTTTGTTTCTTTGAGTTTTCGTTGATACTGTCTATTTTGTTTTCTAGCCTTCCTGAATTTTCATTTATACTGTCTATTTTTTCATTAGTTTGTCTTAAACTCTCATTAGTGTCCTCATTTTGTTTCCTAAAATTTTCATTAGTTTGTCTATTATCTTCTTTGATACTGTCTATTTTTTCATTAGTTTGTTTATTCTGTTCCTTAATGCTATCCATTTTCCCCATCATTAGCCTCATCATTTCTTGCCAATCTGGTTCTTCTCTGGCTACCGCTTTATCTGGTTGGTCCCCTTGGGCATCCTCTTTATTGCTCGTCTGTTGTTCTATTTCGGTGTCTGTAACTACCTCTGTTTCTTCTTCCCATCTATCTTCTTCTGTTTCTTGCTCCTTCTCCATCCTTTTAGTAACACCTCTCGTATGCATTCCTGTGCCTCTAATGGTTGCCTGCTCCAGTTAAGTAATAATTAAGTCGATTTTTTACTTAACTAAAGCCCACTCGTTGAGCGCCAATTTGTAACAACAGATAAATAAAGTAAATAAGATATGATTGGGTTCCAGGGTTTAATCAAGCTCCACGTTGGTTTGCGCCAATTTGTAACAACAAACCACTGTTACGTGTGTTTAATCAATCTGTTATTTATAAATATTATTTATGTAGTCTTATAAGTGACCTCCTGCAATTCAAATTTAATAGACAAATATATTTGTTATTAAGTTATTTTAACTTTTAAGTGGACTATAATACAGGTTTACCTAATTATTCAATAGTTACGCAATATTAATGATATACTTCATGTATTGACTGAATGTATTAAGAATTCTTGCCAACCCTAGTCCCTCTGTATTGTGTAATTCAATTCAAAATTTGTACAGGAAACACGCTAGTTCGGCAATCTCACGTTCCACCAGCTGCTGACAATTAGCGCGGTTATTCGTAATTGGCTTGCATCTAGGTTAACTGGTTCACCGGATTTTTATCACCCTTTTACCTGTAAATTACTCCACCCACAACATATAATACCTATTCTACAATAACATAAAACATCATCATATACAAGAAAGATTCTTTATTGATTTTGTTCTTTAATTCAAACTAACAGTTCTCTTCAAGATGATAATATCATTATATCGATTATACAATGGTAGATCGATCGTCAGTTGACCAAGTTCCTTTTGATTTATACAAATTAAATATCTCTTATCCCAGGGTACGTGTGATTCTTTTAACGATTAGTAAGGCCAGGTAATGCAAAATTAAGGTTACTTTAGTATTACAGAATGTTATTAATTCTTAATATAATGAAATTAAAAATAAGCTGGTTTTACCGGGTTGATGAATCTCAAAGTGGCAGTGTACGTCAGCAAACAGTTGAAAATTGACAAATTCGATTACTTTCCTCCAGAAAAAGTGTTCCAATCCTTAATAAAATTGGCGGTGGGATGTACTGGAAAGCCCCAGGAACTCTTCTGGCCTTCGTTCTTCTATTACGATCCTAGTGGTTGTCCGTCCAGGTGGAATTGAAGTCGTATTGTAGCTTCTTCTTGAAAGTGAAGGTTATTTCTTCAGAAACGAAGTCTTCGTATATTTTTTCTATAATTCCGTTAGTTTGGGCCTTTTGCTTCCCTCAATTAGTCTCCTGATTACATGTGAAATCGGGTTTAATACCAAATCCAACAGAATTATCTTGATGAGTGAAGTAAGGAGTTTTCGACCTTTTTAGAGGTATTTGGTTATAATTTTAAAGTCTAATTTATTTTATAATTCATCAGTTGTGTCATAGGATTAGTTTTTCAATTTTAATTTATTAATTTAGATTCATTTTTTTCAATTTGTGTCATTCTTTTTAAAAGTGTCTCCTCATCTGAACTCAATAGCATATAACAATCGAAACGAATGATTGAAAATCAACAAGATTTTTTACATTTTAGTTACCCTAACAACCACTACTTTCTGTCATTGGATGATATTTGATATCCTAGAGCCAGAATTATAAAATATTACTACTCTTTTTTAATAAAATACTCCATGCTTGGAATTATACCAAATTACCTAAAACTATCACCCAATCTACCTTATTAAACCGTATATGTTTTACTATAGTTTCATTGGACTAGACTTATTAAAAAGGTATTAATTTCCTTTTACAAATATTAAATTTAGGCCTATAGGTTTTCTTACAACTGTTATATTAATTTCGTTTTTTAACTTAATTTTCTTTACCTGACCTACTGTACAAATAGTTACTGGTTCATGGTTATTTACAATAATTTTAATTTCCTGGTTTTACTTTATTCTATTAATTAATTCATACTGGAACCCTTCATTATTTTACAACATAATTATAAGAACTACTTGTCAACTTTTAAACACTTATTGCCATCCTGGCCAAGTTTACAAACATTAATTCAAAACAACTTCATTAATCAATTTTAGTCAATACATTTAACCTAATATAATACCTAACACAGGTATTTATACTTAATTGTCTAAAGACAATTTTAACATAAATAAAAGGAGTACCACTGATTAAGTACTTCTATAAAACAACAGTTCCCTCTTACTATACACAAAACATAAAATAAATATCCTGTAAACACTACCATGCTACAGCATAAAAACAAGTACAATTTGTAACACATTAACCATTAGTATTTTATACTTAATATTATTTATTACATCTCTTAACTTTATGTACATCTCAGATGTACTAATTACTGAGTAACCTTAATATTGGAGTATGGTTCTTGACCATAGTTACTTCATTTTTTATGTAACGTTGGGGACCTCAAATCTGTTATGTTACATAACACCCCCCCTTCAAAAGAAGTTTATTTTTGTCTCAACTAAGTTTAATAAAAAATAAACTTATAGCTCGTATCTGATTAGTTTGTCCTCTTACTCATAATACTTTTTTATTTCGGACTGGTTATATACGGACTGGTATTTCAGACTGGTGGTAATTGCTGTTTTAATGCTCAACTCTCTCTGTCGGAGGCAAATTCATAAATTATTTATTTCTCTGGGTAGTGGTACTTCCACATTTTACTTGATAAGGATAGGTCACACTAATCATAAAAACTTGTTTTAACATTTATTTTTTTATTTACCTCTATAAATTAGCTTTCTCAATTAAGCTTCTGTCTGCTATCTTCCTTCTATTTTCTTCATCTATACTTCTGGAATCTAATATCAATCTATACAGCTATTTCATCATTATCCCTAAAATACTCAATTTCCCTAACATTTTTCCCTATCCTGTGCGGTGGTACCAGTCGGGTGGCCACTCTTGGGTCCATAACTCCGCTGTCCATCCTTACACCTTCTGAGGCCAGGGGAACATCATCCCTGCTCATAAAAATTATTGCCGGAACATTTCTACGGTCAATATATTAAAATAAAAAAATTATAAGTAGTCAATTAGCGACTAATACTAAACACTTTTGGGATTCTTCATACAGTTGCTGTTTACATTTATTTATATATTTCTTCTTCTTCTTGATTCCTTCTTCTTTTCCATTAACTAATAGCACATAACATTATTGATAGGCATTATTTTAAAATCCTTTTAACTTTCCTTCTTGTGTCATTTTTCTCCGTATCATTTCTTCTTATATAATCTTCAATTCAGAGAAATTCTAAATTATTGTTGTATTAATTATCATCCTCCTTCAGTTTCATTGGAGTCATTCAATTATTCTTTATTCTTCTTATCTGAGCACATTACCATCAATTGTTTTTATTTATTTATTTATTCTTGTTTGTTACCATAAAATATTATTTTTCCTATTATCTCATTTTAAATCAATTCCTTATAAATCTTATTGAATAATCTGTTCTTATTTTTTGTTAAATCAAATGGTTTCGAAATATCTTAAGTAAGTTGTACTTACATACTTTTTATTAAATCATATCGTTTCTGAATAATTATTGAGTAAGTTGTCCTTACATGCTTTTTGAATTTTGGGGTTGTTTAATTTCTTCATTTTAAATTATATTGTTCGAAATAACTTGAGTACGTTGTCCTTACGTGCTTTTTGAATTTTGGGGTTTTTATTTACAATGGGTTGCTTGATCGGTTTTCAAAAATTCAGTCCCCTTTTTTCTGGTTTGTTTGGAATCTGTTTAACCGTGGTCCATTATTTCCTCTATACTGGTTGTTCGGGTCTCTCTAGTGTATAGAGTTATTTCTGTCCTTGTGACATATCTCACTATTATGCAGTTCCGCCATTTTGTTGTTATAAAACTTTCATTCATGCTGAAGTCTACCATCGTTTTTCGAGCTGATTCTTCTGCACCGTTTCTTAATTGTCCAAATGGTTCATACATAATCTCCAGATCTCCTCCATGCTCCTCGGTTAGTTTTGGCCTTTTCGGTCCTTCTAATCTATCTGGGAATTCAAGTGTGGTTCGTTTAAAATTTCTACCTTGCCTTACTTCTCCTGGTTCCGTAATTGGTATATTATGTAGCTGAACCAATCCCCTTTTAATCATCTCCAATCCTTCCCGTGTATTTATTAATTTCCTTTTACGCGTTTGTCTTATTTTCATTGTCTTTATTTCATTATGAACCCGTTCTATTCTTCCGGTTATATTAATTGGTATCTCGTCAAATTTTTCTTGGGTCTTCGCTTGTATCTCCATTATTCTAATATCGTTATGGTTTCCTATTTGAGTAATTTTGGTCTCTACTTCCACTCTTGAGTTGTATGATGGTTTCATCTGTCTTTTCCAGAAGCACCTTAATTTCAGTTATTTGTTGTCTTCCTTCCACTTCATAGTTATCAACTCTTTTGCTCAGTGTTTCATCAACAATTATAATACTTCCATTGATGACTTCCCTCAACGCTAGGTCTTGTTCATTGATGATTTGCCGCAACTCCTTATTACGGTTTTCAATTTTTTCATCTATTTGTTTGGTATTTTCCAGAATCTGCTTTCAGCTCTCATCGTTCCTGTCAAACCTTTCATTAATTTAGTTTAAGCTTTCATTTATCAGCCGGTTATTCTCATCAGTTTCCTCTTTATTTTTGTCAAACTTCTCATTCATCAGTTTAATTAAATTCTCACTCAAAATTTCGTTTTGTTTCTTTGAGTTTTCGTTGATACTGTCTATTTTGTTTTCTAGCCTTCCTGAATTTTCATTTATACTGTCTATTTTTTCATTAGTTTGTCTTAAACTCTCATTAGTGTCCTCATTTTGTTTCCTAAAATTTTCATTAGTTTGTCTATTATCTTCTTTGATACTGTCTATTTTTTCATTAGTTTGTTTATTCTGTTCCTTAATGCTATCCATTTTCCCCATCATTAGCCTCATCATTTCTTGCCAATCTGGTTCTTCTCTGGCTACCGCTTTATCTGGTTGGTCCCCTTGGGCATCCTCTTTATTGCTCGTCTGTTGTTCTATTTCGGTGTCTGTAACTACCTCTGTTTCTTCTTCCCATCTATCTTCTTCTGTTTCTTGCTCCTTCTCCATCCTTTTAGTAACACCTCTCGTATGCATTCCTGTGCCTCTAATGGTTGCCTGCTCCAGTTAAGTAATAATTAAGTCGATTTTTTACTTAACTAAAGCCCACTCGTTGAGCGCCAATTTGTAACAACAGATAAATAAAGTAAATAAGATATGATTGGGTTCCAGGGTTTAATCAAGCTCCACGTTGGTTTGCGCCAATTTGTAACAACAAACCACTGTTACGTGTGTTTAATCAATCTGTTATTTATAAATATTATTTATGTAGTCTTATAAGTGACCTCCTGCAATTCAAATTTAATAGACAAATATATTTGTTATTAAGTTATTTTAACTTTTAAGTGGACTATAATACAGGTTTACCTAATTATTCAATAGTTACGCAATATTAATGATATACTTCATGTATTGACTGAATGTATTAAGAATTCTTGCCAACCCTAGTCCCTCTGTATTGTGTAATTCAATTCAAAATTTGTACAGGAAACACGCTAGTTCGGCAATCTCACGTTCCACCAGCTGCTGACAATTAGCGCGGTTATTCGTAATTGGCTTGCATCTAGGTTAACTGGTTCACCGGATTTTTATCACCCTTTTACCTGTAAATTACTCCACCCACAACATATAATACCTATTCTACAATAACATAAAACATCATCATATACAAGAAAGATTCTTTATTGATTTTGTTCTTTAATTCAAACTAACAGTTCTCTTCAAGATGATAATATCATTATATCGATTATACAATGGTAGATCGATCGTCAGTTGACCAAGTTCCTTTTGATTTATACAAATTAAATATCTCTTATCCCAGGGTACGTGTGATTCTTTTAACGATTAGTAAGGCCAGGTAATGCAAAATTAAGGTTACTTTAGTATTACAGAATGTTATTAATTCTTAATATAATGAAATTAAAAATAAGCTGGTTTTACCGGGTTGATGAATCTCAAAGTGGCAGTGTACGTCAGCAAACAGTTGAAAATTGACAAATTCGATTACTTTCCTCCAGAAAAAGTGTTCCAATCCTTAATAAAATTGGCGGTGGGATGTACTGGAAAGCCCCAGGAACTCTTCTGGCCTTCGTTCTTCTATTACGATCCTAGTGGTTGTCCGTCCAGGTGGAATTGAAGTCGTATTGTAGCTTCTTCTTGAAAGTGAAGGTTATTTCTTCAGAAACGAAGTCTTCGTATATTTTTTCTATAATTCCGTTAGTTTGGGCCTTTTGCTTCCCTCAATTAGTCTCCTGATTACATGTGAAATCGGGTTTAATACCAAATCCAACAGAATTATCTTGATGAGTGAAGTAAGGAGTTTTCGACCTTTTTAGAGGTATTTGGTTATAATTTTAAAGTCTAATTTATTTTATAATTCATCAGTTGTGTCATAGGATTAGTTTTTCAATTTTAATTTATTAATTTAGATTCATTTTTTTCAATTTGTGTCATTCTTTTTAAAAGTGTCTCCTCATCTGAACTCAATAGCATATAACAATCGAAACGAATGATTGAAAATCAACAAGATTTTTTACATTTTAGTTACCCTAACAACCACTACTTTCTGTCATTGGATGATATTTGATATCCTAGAGCCAGAATTATAAAATATTACTACTCTTTTTTAATAAAATACTCCATGCTTGGAATTATACCAAATTACCTAAAACTATCACCCAATCTACCTTATTAAACCGTATATGTTTTACTATAGTTTCATTGGACTAGACTTATTAAAAAGGTATTAATTTCCTTTTACAAATATTAAATTTAGGCCTATAGGTTTTCTTACAACTGTTATATTAATTTCGTTTTTTAACTTAATTTTCTTTACCTGACCTACTGTACAAATAGTTACTGGTTCATGGTTATTTACAATAATTTTAATTTCCTGGTTTTACTTTATTCTATTAATTAATTCATACTGGAACCCTTCATTATTTTACAACATAATTATAAGAACTACTTGTCAACTTTTAAACACTTATTGCCATCCTGGCCAAGTTTACAAACATTAATTCAAAACAACTTCATTAATCAATTTTAATCAATACATTTAACCTAATATAATACCTAACACAGGTATTTATACTTAATTGTCTAAAGACAATTTTAACATAAATAAAAGGAGTACCACTGATTAAGTACTTCTATAAAACAACAGTTCCCTCTTACTATACACAAAACATAAAATAAATATCCTGTAAACACTACCATGCTACAGCATAAAAACAAGTACAATTTGTAACACATTAACCATTAGTATTTTATACTTAATATTATTTATTACATCTCTTAACTTTATGTACATCTCAGATGTACTAATTACTGAGTAACCTTAATATTGGAGTATGGTTCTTGACCATAGTTACTTCATTTTTTATGTAACGTTGGGGACCTCAAATCTGTTATGTTACATAACACCCCCCCTTCAAAAGAAGTTTATTTTTGTCTCAACTAAGTTTAATAAAAAATAAACTTATAGCTCGTATCTGATTAGTTTGTCCTCTTACTCATAATACTTTTTTATTTCGGACTGGTTATATACGGACTGGTATTTCAGACTGGTGGTAATTGCTGTTTTAATGCTCAACTCTCTCTGTCGGAGGCAAATTCATAAATTATTTATTTCTCTGGGTAGTGGTACTTCCACATTTTACTTGATAAGGATAGGTCACACTAATCATAAAAACTTGTTTTAACATTTATTTTTTTATTTACCTCTATAAATTAGCTTTCTCAATTAAGCTTCTGTCTGCTATCTTCCTTCTATTTTCTTCATCTATACTTCTGGAATCTAATATCAATCTATACAGCTATTTCATCATTATCCCTAAAATACTCAATTTCCCTAACATTTTTCCCTATCCTGTGCGGTGGTACCAGTCGGGTGGCCACTCTTGGGTCCATAACTCCGCTGTCCATCCTTACACCTTCTGAGGCCAGGGGAACATCATCCCTGCTCATAAAAATTATTGCCGGAACATTTCTACGGTCAATATATTAAAATAAAAAAATTATAAGTAGTCAATTAGCGACTAATACTAAACACTTTTGGGATTCTTCATACAGTTGCTGTTTACATTTATTTATATATTTCTTCTTCTTCTTGATTCCTTCTTCTTTTCCATTAACTAATAGCACATAACATTATTGATAGGCATTATTTTAAAATCCTTTTAACTTTCCTTCTTGTGACATTTTTCTCCGTATCATTTCTTCTTATATAATCTTCAATTCAGAGAAATTCTAAATTATTGTTGTATTAATTATCATCCTCCTTCAGTTTCATTGGAGTCATTCAATTATTCTTTATTCTTCTTATCTGAGCACATTACCATCAATTGTTTTTATTTATTTATTTATTCTTGTTTGTTACCATAAAATATTATTTTTCCTATTATCTCATTTTAAATCAATTCCTTATAAATCTTATTGAATAATCTGTTCTTATTTTTTGTTAAATCAAATGGTTTCGAAATATCTTAAGTAAGTTGTACTTACATACTTTTTATTAAATCATATCGTTTCTGAATAATTATTGAGTAAGTTGTCCTTACATGCTTTTTGAATTTTGGGGTTGTTTAATTTCTTCATTTTAAATTATATTGTTCGAAATAACTTGAGTACGTTGTCCTTACGTGCTTTTTGAATTTTGGGGTTTTTATTTACAATGGGTTGCTTGATCGGTTTTCAAAAATTCAGTCCCCTTTTTTCTGGTTTGTTTGGAATCTGTTTAACCGTGGTCCATTATTTCCTCTATACTGGTTGTTCGGGTCTCTCTAGTGTATAGAGTTATTTCTGTCCTTGTGACATATCTCACTATTATGCAGTTCCGCCATTTTGTTGTTATAAAACTTTCATTCATGCTGAAGTCTACCATCGTTTTTCGAGCTGATTCTTCTGCACCGTTTCTTAATTGTCCAAATGGTTCATACATAATCTCCAGATCTCCTCCATGCTCCTCGGTTAGTTTTGGCCTTTTCGGTCCTTCTAATCTATCTGGGAATTCAAGTGTGGTTCGTTTAAAATTTCTACCTTGCCTTACTTCTCCTGGTTCCGTAATTGGTATATTATGTAGCTGAACCAATCCCCTTTTAATCATCTCCAATCCTTCCCGTGTATTTATTAATTTCCTTTTACGCGTTTGTCTTATTTTCATTGTCTTTATTTCATTATGAACCCGTTCTATTCTTCCGGTTATATTAATTGGTATCTCGTCAAATTTTTCTTGGGTCTTCGCTTGTATCTCCATTATTCTAATATCGTTATGGTTTCCTATTTGAGTAATTTTGGTCTCTACTTCCACTCTTGAGTTGTATGATGGTTTCATCTGTCTTTTCCAGAAGCACCTTAATTTCAGTTATTTGTTGTCTTCCTTCCACTTCATAGTTATCAACTCTTTTGCTCAGTGTTTCATCAACAATTATAATACTTCCATTGATGACTTCCCTCAACGCTAGGTCTTGTTCATTGATGATTTGCCGCAACTCCTTATTACGGTTTTCAATTTTTTCATCTATTTGTTTGGTATTTTCCAGAATCTGCTTTCAGCTCTCATCGTTCCTGTCAAACCTTTCATTAATTTGGTTTAAGCTTTCATTTATCAGCCGGTTATTCTCATCAGTTTCCTCTTTATTTTTGTCAAATTCTCATTCATCAGTTTAATTAAATTCTCACTCAAAATTTCGTTTTGTTTCTTTGAGTTTTCGTTGATACTGTCTATTTTGTTTTCTAGCCTTCCTGAATTTTCATTTATACTGTCTATTTTTTCATTAGTTTGTCTTAAACTCTCATTAGTGTCCTCATTTTGTTTCCTAAAATTTTCATTAGTTTGTCTATTATATTCTTTGATACTGTCTATTTTTTCATTAGTTTGTTTATTCTGTTCCTTAATGCTATCCATTTTCCCCATCATTAGCCTCATCATTTCTTGCCAATCTGGTTCTTCTCTGGCTACCGCTTTATCTGGTTGGTCCCCTTGGGCATCCTCTTTATTGCTCGTCTGTTGTTCTATTTCGGTGTCTGTAACTACCTCTGTTTCTTCTTCCCGTCTATCTTCTTCTGTTTCTTGCTCCTTCTCCATCCTTTTAGTAACACCTCTCGTATGCATTCCTGTGCCTCTAATGGTTGCCTGCTCCAGTTAAGTAATAATTAAGTCGATTTTTTACTTAACTAAAGCCCACTCGTTGAGCGCCAATTTGTAACAACAGATAAATAAAGTAAATAAGATATGATTGGGTTCCAGGGTTTAATCAAGCTCCACGTTGGTTTGCGCCAATTTGTAACAACAAACCACTGTTACGTGTGTTTAATCAATCTGTTATTTATAAATATTATTTATGTAGTCTTATAAGTGACCTCCTGCAATTCAAATTTAATAGACAAATATATTTGTTATTAAGTTATTTTAACTTTTAAGTGGACTATAATACAGGTTTACCTAATTATTCAATAGTTACGCAATATTAATGATATACTTCATGTATTGACTGAATGTATTAAGAATTCTTGCCAACCCTAGTCCCTCTGTATTGTGTAATTCAATTCAAAATTTGTACAGGAAACACGCTAGTTCGGCAATCTCACGTTCCACCAGCTGCTGACAATTAGCGCAGTTATTCGTAATTGGCTTGCATCTAGGTTAACTGGTTCACCGGATTTTTATCACCCTTTTACCTGTAAATTACTCCACCCACAACATATAATACCTATTCTACAATAACATAAAACATCATCATATACAAGAAAGATTCTTTATTGATTTTGTTCTTTAATTCAAACTAACAGTTCTCTTCAAGATGATAATATCATTATATCGATTATACAATGGTAGATCGATCGTCAGTTGACCAAGTTCCTTTTGATTTATACAAATTAAATATCTCTTATCCCAGGGTACGTGTGATTCTTTTAACGATTAGTAAGGCCAGGTAATGCAAAATTAAGGTTACTTTAGTATTACAGAATGTTATTAATTCTTAATATAATGAAATTAAAAATAAGCTGGTTTTACCGGGTTGATGAATCTCAAAGTGGCAGTGTACGTCAGCAAACAGTTGAAAATTGACAAATTCGATTACTTTCCTCCAGAAAAAGTGTTCCAATCCTTAATAAAATTGGTGGTGGGATGTACTGGAAAGCCCCAGGAACTCTTCTGGCCTTCGTTCTTCTATTACGATCCTAGTGGTTGTCCGTCCCGGTGGAATTGAAGTCGTATTGTAGCTTCTTCTTGAAAGTGAAGGTTATTTCTTCAGAAACGAAGTCTTCGTATATTTTTTCTATAATTCCGTTAGTTTGGGCCGTTTGCTTCCCTCAATTAGTCTCCTGATTACATGTGAAATCGGATTTAATACCAAATCCAACAGAATTATCTTGATGAGTGAAGTAAGGAGTTTTCGACCTTTTTAGAGGTATTTGGTTATAATTTTAAAGTCTAATTTATTTTATAATTCATCAGTTGTGTCATAGGATTAGTTTTTCAATTTTAATTTATTAATTTAGATTCATTTTTTTCAATTTGTGTCATTCTTTTTAAAAGTGTCTCCTCATCTGAACTCAATAGCATATAACAATCGAAACGAATGATTGAAAATCAACAAGATTTTTTACATTTTAGTTACCCTAACAACCACTACTTTCTGTCATTGGATGATATTTGATATCCTAGAGCCAGAATTATAAAATATTACTACTCTTTTTTAATAAAATACTCCATGCTTGGAATTATACCAAATTACCTAAAACTATCACCCAATCTACCTTATTAAACCGTATATGTTTTACTATAGTTTCATTGGACTAGACTTATTAAAAAGGTATTAATTTCCTTTTACAAATATTAAATTTAGGCCTATAGGTTTTCTTACAACTGTTATATTAATTTCGTTTTTTAACTTAATTTTCTTTACCTGACCTACTGTACAAATAGTTACTGGTTCATGGTTATTTACAATAATTTTAATTTCCTGGTTTTACTTTATTCTATTAATTAATTCATACTGGAACCCTTCATTATTTTACAACATAATTATAAGAACTACTTGTCAACTTTTAAACACTTATTGCCATCCTGGCCAAGTTTACAAACATTAATTCAAAACAACTTCATTAATCAATTTTAGTCAATACATTTAACCTAATATAATACCTAACACAGGTATTTATACTTAATTGTCTAAAGACAATTTTAACATAAATAAAAGGAGTACCACTGATTAAGTACTTCTATAAAACAACAGTTCCCTCTTACTATACACAAAACATAAAATAAATATCCTGTAAACACTACCATGCTACAGCATAAAAACAAGTACAATTTGTAACACATTAACCATTAGTATTTTATACTTAATATTATTTATTACATCTCTTAACTTTATGTACATCTCAGATGTACTAATTACTGAGTAACCTTAATATTGGAGTATGGTTCTTGACCATAGTTACTTCATTTTTTATGTAACGTTGGGGACCTCAAATCTGTTATGTTACATAACACCCCCCCTTCAAAAGAAGTTTATTTTTGTCTCAACTAAGTTTAATAAAAAATAAACTTATAGCTCGTATCTGATTAGTTTGTCCTCTTACTCATAATACTTTTTTATTTCGGACTGGTTATATACGGACTGGTATTTCAGACTGGTGGTAATTGCTGTTTTAATGCTCAACTCTCTCTGTCGGAGGCAAATTCATAAATTATTTATTTCTCTGGGTAGTGGTACTTCCACATTTTACTTGATAAGGATAGGTCACACTAATCATAAAAACTTGTTTTAACATTTATTTTTTTATTTACCTCTATAAATTAGCTTTCTCAATTAAGCTTCTGTCTGCTATCTTCCTTCTATTTTCTTCATCTATACTTCTGGAATCTAATATCAATCTATACAGCTATTTCATCATTATCCCTAAAATACTCAATTTCCCTAACATTTTTCCCTATCCTGTGCGGTGGTACCAGTCGGGTGGCCACTCTTGGGTCCATAACTCCGCTGTCCATCCTTACACCTTCTGAGGCCAGGGGAACATCATCCCTGCTCATAAAAATTATTGCCGGAACATTTCTACGGTCAATATATTAAAATAAAAAAATTATAAGTAGTCAATTAGCGACTAATACTAAACACTTTTGGGATTCTTCATACAGTTGCTGTTTACATTTATTTATATATTTCTTCTTCTTCTTGATTCCTTCTTCTTTTCCATTAACTAATAGCACATAACATTATTGATAGGCATTATTTTAAAATCCTTTTAACTTTCCTTCTTGTGACATTTTTCTCCGTATCATTTCTTCTTATATAATCTTCAATTCAGAGAAATTCTAAATTATTGTTGTATTAATTATCATCCTCCTTCAGTTTCATTGGAGTCATTCAATTATTCTTTATTCTTCTTATCTGAGCACATTACCATCAATTGTTTTTATTTATTTATTTATTCTTGTTTGTTACCATAAAATATTATTTTTCCTATTATCTCATTTTAAATCAATTCCTTATAAATCTTATTGAATAATCTGTTCTTATTTTTTGTTAAATCAAATGGTTTCGAAATATCTTAAGTAAGTTGTACTTACATACTTTTTATTAAATCATATCGTTTCTGAATAATTATTGAGTAAGTTGTCCTTACATGCTTTTTGAATTTTGGGGTTGTTTAATTTCTTCATTTTAAATTATATTGTTCGAAATAACTTGAGTACGTTGTCCTTACGTGCTTTTTGAATTTTGGGGTTTTTATTTACAATGGGTTGCTTGATCGGTTTTCAAAAATTCAGTCCCCTTTTTTCTGGTTTGTTTGGAATCTGTTTAACCGTGGTCCATTATTTCCTCTATACTGGTTGTTCGGGTCTCTCTAGTGTATAGAGTTATTTCTGTCCTTGTGACATATCTCACTATTATGCAGTTCCGCCATTTTGTTGTTATAAAACTTTCATTCATGCTGAAGTCTACCATCGTTTTTCGAGCTGATTCTTCTGCACCGTTTCTTAATTGTCCAAATGGTTCATACATAATCTCCAGATCTCCTCCATGCTCCTCGGTTAGTTTTGGCCTTTTCGGTCCTTCTAATCTATCTGGGAATTCAAGTGTGGTTCGTTTAAAATTTCTACCTTGCCTTACTTCTCCTGGTTCCGTAATTGGTATATTATGTAGCTGAACCAATCCCCTTTTAATCATCTCCAATCCTTCCCGTGTATTTATTAATTTCCTTTTACGCGTTTGTCTTATTTTCATTGTCTTTATTTCATTATGAACCCGTTCTATTCTTCCGGTTATATTAATTGGTATCTCGTCAAATTTTTCTTGGGTCTTCGCTTGTATCTCCATTATTCTAATATCGTTATGGTTTCCTATTTGAGTAATTTTGGTCTCTACTTCCACTCTTGAGTTGTATGATGGTTTCATCTGTCTTTTCCAGAAGCACCTTAATTTCAGTTATTTGTTGTCTTCCTTCCACTTCATAGTTATCAACTCTTTTGCTCAGTGTTTCATCAACAATTATAATACTTCCATTGATGACTTCCCTCAACGCTAGGTCTTGTTCATTGATGATTTGCCGCAACTCCTTATTACGGTTTTCAATTTTTTCATCTATTTGTTTGGTATTTTCCAGAATCTGCTTTCAGCTCTCATCGTTCCTGTCAAACCTTTCATTAATTTAGTTTAAGCTTTCATTTATCAGCCGGTTATTCTCATCAGTTTCCTCTTTATTTTTGTCAAACTTCTCATTCATCAGTTTAATTAAATTCTCACTCAAAATTTCGTTTTGTTTCTTTGAGTTTTCGTTGATACTGTCTATTTTGTTTTCTAGCCTTCCTGAATTTTCATTTATACTGTCTATTTTTTCATTAGTTTGTCTTAAACTCTCATTAGTGTCCTCATTTTGTTTCCTAAAATTTTCATTAGTTTGTCTATTATCTTCTTTGATACTGTCTATTTTTTCATTAGTTTGTTTATTCTGTTCCTTAATGCTATCCATTTTCCCCATCATTAGCCTCATCATTTCTTGCCAATCTGGTTCTTCTCTGGCTACCGCTTTATCTGGTTGGTCCCCTTGGGCATCCTCTTTATTGCTCGTCTGTTGTTCTATTTCGGTGTCTGTAACTACCTCTGTTTCTTCTTCCCATCTATCTTCTTCTGTTTCTTGCTCCTTCTCCATCCTTTTAGTAACACCTCTCGTATGCATTCCTGTGCCTCTAATGGTTGCCTGCTCCAGTTAAGTAATAATTAAGTCGATTTTTTACTTAACTAAAGCCCACTCGTTGAGCGCCAATTTGTAACAACAGATAAATAAAGTAAATAAGATATGATTGGGTTCCAGGGTTTAATCAAGCTCCACGTTGGTTTGCGCCAATTTGTAACAACAAACCACTGTTACGTGTGTTTAATCAATCTGTTATTTATAAATATTATTTATGTAGTCTTATAAGTGACCTCCTGCAATTCAAATTTAATAGACAAATATATTTGTTATTAAGTTATTTTAACTTTTAAGTGGACTATAATACAGGTTTACCTAATTATTCAATAGTTACGCAATATTAATGATATACTTCATGTATTGACTGAATGTATTAAGAATTCTTGCCAACCCTAGTCCCTCTGTATTGTGTAATTCAATTCAAAATTTGTACAGGAAACACGCTAGTTCGGCAATCTCACGTTCCACCAGCTGCTGACAATTAGCGCGGTTATTCGTAATTGGCTTGCATCTAGGTTAACTGGTTCACCGGATTTTTATCACCCTTTTACCTGTAAATTACTCCACCCACAACATATAATACCTATTCTACAATAACATAAAACATCATCATATACAAGAAAGATTCTTTATTGATTTTGTTCTTTAATTCAAACTAACAGTTCTCTTCAAGATGATAATATCATTATATCGATTATACAATGGTAGATCGATCGTCAGTTGACCAAGTTCCTTTTGATTTATACAAATTAAATATCTCTTATCCCAGGGTACGTGTGATTCTTTTAACGATTAGTAAGGCCAGGTAATGCAAAATTAAGGTTACTTTAGTATTACAGAATGTTATTAATTCTTAATATAATGAAATTAAAAATAAGCTGGTTTTACCGGGTTGATGAATCTCAAAGTGGCAGTGTACGTCAGCAAACAGTTGAAAATTGACAAATTCGATTACTTTCCTCCAGAAAAAGTGTTCCAATCCTTAATAAAATTGGCGGTGGGATGTACTGGAAAGCCCCAGGAACTCTTCTGGCCTTCGTTCTTCTATTACGATCCTAGTGGTTGTCCGTCCAGGTGGAATTGAAGTCGTATTGTAGCTTCTTCTTGAAAGTGAAGGTTATTTCTTCAGAAACGAAGTCTTCGTATATTTTTTCTATAATTCCGTTAGTTTGGGCCTTTTGCTTCCCTCAATTAGTCTCCTGATTACATGTGAAATCGGGTTTAATACCAAATCCAACAGAATTATCTTGATGAGTGAAGTAAGGAGTTTTCGACCTTTTTAGAGGTATTTGGTTATAATTTTAAAGTCTAATTTATTTTATAATTCATCAGTTGTGTCATAGGATTAGTTTTTCAATTTTAATTTATTAATTTAGATTCATTTTTTTCAATTTGTGTCATTCTTTTTAAAAGTGTCTCCTCATCTGAACTCAATAGCATATAACAATCGAAACGAATGATTGAAAATCAACAAGATTTTTTACATTTTAGTTACCCTAACAACCACTACTTTCTGTCATTGGATGATATTTGATATCCTAGAGCCAGAATTATAAAATATTACTACTCTTTTTTAATAAAATACTCCATGCTTGGAATTATACCAAATTACCTAAAACTATCACCCAATCTACCTTATTAAACCGTATATGTTTTACTATAGTTTCATTGGACTAGACTTATTAAAAAGGTATTAATTTCCTTTTACAAATATTAAATTTAGGCCTATAGGTTTTCTTACAACTGTTATATTAATTTCGTTTTTTAACTTAATTTTCTTTACCTGACCTACTGTACAAATAGTTACTGGTTCATGGTTATTTACAATAATTTTAATTTCCTGGTTTTACTTTATTCTATTAATTAATTCATACTGGAACCCTTCATTATTTTACAACATAATTATAAGAACTACTTGTCAACTTTTAAACACTTATTGCCATCCTGGCCAAGTTTACAAACATTAATTCAAAACAACTTCATTAATCAATTTTAGTCAATACATTTAACCTAATATAATACCTAACACAGGTATTTATACTTAATTGTCTAAAGACAATTTTAACATAAATAAAAGGAGTACCACTGATTAAGTACTTCTATAAAACAACAGTTCCCTCTTACTATACACAAAACATAAAATAAATATCCTGTAAACACTACCATGCTACAGCATAAAAACAAGTACAATTTGTAACACATTAACCATTAGTATTTTATACTTAATATTATTTATTACATCTCTTAACTTTATGTACATCTCAGATGTACTAATTACTGAGTAACCTTAATATTGGAGTATGGTTCTTGACCATAGTTACTTCATTTTTTATGTAACGTTGGGGACCTCAAATCTGTTATGTTACATAACACCCCCCCTTCAAAAGAAGTTTATTTTTGTCTCAACTAAGTTTAATAAAAAATAAACTTATAGCTCGTATCTGATTAGTTTGTCCTCTTACTCATAATACTTTTTTATTTCGGACTGGTTATATACGGACTGGTATTTCAGACTGGTGGTAATTGCTGTTTTAATGCTCAACTCTCTCTGTCGGAGGCAAATTCATAAATTATTTATTTCTCTGGGTAGTGGTACTTCCACATTTTACTTGATAAGGATAGGTCACACTAATCATAAAAACTTGTTTTAACATTTATTTTTTTATTTACCTCTATAAATTAGCTTTCTCAATTAAGCTTCTGTCTGCTATCTTCCTTCTATTTTCTTCATCTATACTTCTGGAATCTAATATCAATCTATACAGCTATTTCATCATTATCCCTAAAATACTCAATTTCCCTAACATTTTTCCCTATCCTGTGCGGTGGTACCAGTCGGGTGGCCACTCTTGGGTCCATAACTCCGCTGTCCATCCTTACACCTTCTGAGGCCAGGGGAACATCATCCCTGCTCATAAAAATTATTGCCGGAACATTTCTACGGTCAATATATTAAAATAAAAAAATTATAAGTAGTCAATTAGCGACTAATACTAAACACTTTTGGGATTCTTCATACAGTTGCTGTTTACATTTATTTATATATTTCTTCTTCTTCTTGATTCCTTCTTCTTTTCCATTAACTAATAGCACATAACATTATTGATAGGCATTATTTTAAAATCCTTTTAACTTTCCTTCTTGTGACATTTTTCTCCGTATCATTTCTTCTTATATAATCTTCAATTCAGAGAAATTCTAAATTATTGTTGTATTAATTATCATCCTCCTTCAGTTTCATTGGAGTCATTCAATTATTCTTTATTCTTCTTATCTGAGCACATTACCATCAATTGTTTTTATTTATTTATTTATTCTTGTTTGTTACCATAAAATATTATTTTTCCTATTATCTCATTTTAAATCAATTCCTTATAAATCTTATTGAATAATCTGTTCTTATTTTTTGTTAAATCAAATGGTTTCGAAATATCTTAAGTAAGTTGTACTTACATACTTTTTATTAAATCATATCGTTTCTGAATAATTATTGAGTAAGTTGTCCTTACATGCTTTTTGAATTTTGGGGTTGTTTAATTTCTTCATTTTAAATTATATTGTTCGAAATAACTTGAGTACGTTGTCCTTACGTGCTTTTTGAATTTTGGGGTTTTTATTTACAATGGGTTGCTTGATCGGTTTTCAAAAATTCAGTCCCCTTTTTTCTGGTTTGTTTGGAATCTGTTTAACCGTGGTCCATTATTTCCTCTATACTGGTTGTTCGGGTCTCTCTAGTGTATAGAGTTATTTCTGTCCTTGTGACATATCTCACTATTATGCAGTTCCGCCATTTTGTTGTTATAAAACTTTCATTCATGCTGAAGTCTACCATCGTTTTTCGAGCTGATTCTTCTGCACCGTTTCTTAATTGTCCAAATGGTTCATACATAATCTCCAGATCTCCTCCATGCTCCTCGGTTAGTTTTGGCCTTTTCGGTCCTTCTAATCTATCTGGGAATTCAAGTGTGGTTCGTTTAAAATTTCTACCTTGCCTTACTTCTCCTGGTTCCGTAATTGGTATATTATGTAGCTGAACCAATCCCCTTTTAATCATCTCCAATCCTTCCCGTGTATTTATTAATTTCCTTTTACGCGTTTGTCTTATTTTCATTGTCTTTATTTCATTATGAACCCGTTCTATTCTTCCGGTTATATTAATTGGTATCTCGTCAAATTTTTCTTGGGTCTTCGCTTGTATCTCCATTATTCTAATATCGTTATGGTTTCCTATTTGAGTAATTTTGGTCTCTACTTCCACTCTTGAGTTGTATGATGGTTTCATCTGTCTTTTCCAGAAGCACCTTAATTTCAGTTATTTGTTGTCTTCCTTCCACTTCATAGTTATCAACTCTTTTGCTCAGTGTTTCATCAACAATTATAATACTTCCATTGATGACTTCCCTCAACGCTAGGTCTTGTTCATTGATAATTTGCCGCAACTCCTTATTACGGTTTTCAATTTTTTCATCTATTTGTTTGGTATTTTCCAGAATCTGCTTTCAGCTCTCATCGTTCCTGTCAAACCTTTCATTAATTTAGTTTAAGCTTTCATTTATCAGCCGGTTATTCTCATCAGTTTCCTCTTTATTTTTGTCAAACTTCTCATTCATCAGTTTAATTAAATTCTCACTCAAAATTTCGTTTTGTTTCTTTGAGTTTTCGTTGATACTGTCTATTTTGTTTTCTAGCCTTCCTGAATTTTCATTTATACTGTCTATTTTTTCATTAGTTTGTCTTAAACTCTCATTAGTGTCCTCATTTTGTTTCCTAAAATTTTCATTAGTTTGTCTATTATCTTCTTTGATACTGTCTATTTTTTCATTAGTTTGTTTATTCTGTTCCTTAATGCTATCCATTTTCCCCATCATTAGCCTCATCATTTCTTGCCAATCTGGTTCTTCTCTGGCTACCGCTTTATCTGGTTGGTCCCCTTGGGCATCCTCTTTATTGCTCGTCTGTTGTTCTATTTCGGTGTCTGTAACTACCTCTGTTTCTTCTTCCCATCTATCTTCTTCTGTTTCTTGCTCCTTCTCCATCCTTTTAGTAACACCTCTCGTATGCATTCCTGTGCCTCTAATGGTTGCCTGCTCCAGTTAAGTAATAATTAAGTCGATTTTTTACTTAACTAAAGCCCACTCGTTGAGCGCCAATTTGTAACAACAGATAAATAAAGTAAATAAGATATGATTGGGTTCCAGGGTTTAATCAAGCTCCACGTTGGTTTGCGCCAATTTGTAACAACAAACCACTGTTACGTGTGTTTAATCAATCTGTTATTTATAAATATTATTTATGTAGTCTTATAAGTGACCTCCTGCAATTCAAATTTAATAGACAAATATATTTGTTATTAAGTTATTTTAACTTTTAAGTGGACTATAATACAGGTTTACCTAATTATTCAATAGTTACGCAATATTAATGATATACTTCATGTATTGACTGAATGTATTAAGAATTCTTGCCAACCCTAGTCCCTCTGTATTGTGTAATTCAATTCAAAATTTGTACAGGAAACACGCTAGTTCGGCAATCTCACGTTCCACCAGCTGCTGACAATTAGCGCGGTTATTCGTAATTGGCTTGCATCTAGGTTAACTGGTTCACCGGATTTTTATCACCCTTTTACCTGTAAATTACTCCACCCACAACATATAATACCTATTCTACAATAACATAAAACATCATCATATACAAGAAAGATTCTTTATTGATTTTGTTCTTTAATTCAAACTAACAGTTCTCTTCAAGATGATAATATCATTATATCGATTATACAATGGTAGATCGATCGTCAGTTGACCAAGTTCCTTTTGATTTATACAAATTAAATATCTCTTATCCCAGGGTACGTGTGATTCTTTTAACGATTAGTAAGGCCAGGTAATGCAAAATTAAGGTTACTTTAGTATTACAGAATGTTATTAATTCTTAATATAATGAAATTAAAAATAAGCTGGTTTTACCGGGTTGATGAATCTCAAAGTGGCAGTGTACGTCAGCAAACAGTTGAAAATTGACAAATTCGATTACTTTCCTCCAGAAAAAGTGTTCCAATCCTTAATAAAATTGGCGGTGGGATGTACTGGAAAGCCCCAGGAACTCTTCTGGCCTTCGTTCTTCTATTACGATCCTAGTGGTTGTCCGTCCAGGTGGAATTGAAGTCGTATTGTAGCTTCTTCTTGAAAGTGAAGGTTATTTCTTCAGAAACGAAGTCTTCGTATATTTTTTCTATAATTCCGTTAGTTTGGGCCTTTTGCTTCCCTCAATTAGTCTCCTGATTACATGTGAAATCGGGTTTAATACCAAATCCAACAGAATTATCTTGATGAGTGAAGTAAGGAGTTTTCGACCTTTTTAGAGGTATTTGGTTATAATTTTAAAGTCTAATTTATTTTATAATTCATCAGTTGTGTCATAGGATTAGTTTTTCAATTTTAATTTATTAATTTAGATTCATTTTTTTCAATTTGTGTCATTCTTTTTAAAAGTGTCTCCTCATCTGAACTCAATAGCATATAACAATCGAAACGAATGATTGAAAATCAACAAGATTTTTTACATTTTAGTTACCCTAACAACCACTACTTTCTGTCATTGGATGATATTTGATATCCTAGAGCCAGAATTATAAAATATTACTACTCTTTTTTAATAAAATACTCCATGCTTGGAATTATACCAAATTACCTAAAACTATCACCCAATCTACCTTATTAAACCGTATATGTTTTACTATAGTTTCATTGGACTAGACTTATTAAAAAGGTATTAATTTCCTTTTACAAATATTAAATTTAGGCCTATAGGTTTTCTTACAACTGTTATATTAATTTCGTTTTTTAACTTAATTTTCTTTACCTGACCTACTGTACAAATAGTTACTGGTTCATGGTTATTTACAATAATTTTAATTTCCTGGTTTTACTTTATTCTATTAATTAATTCATACTGGAACCCTTCATTATTTTACAACATAATTATAAGAACTACTTGTCAACTTTTAAACACTTATTGCCATCCTGGCCAAGTTTACAAACATTAATTCAAAACAACTTCATTAATCAATTTTAGTCAATACATTTAACCTAATATAATACCTAACACAGGTATTTATACTTAATTGTCTAAAGACAATTTTAACATAAATAAAAGGAGTACCACTGATTAAGTACTTCTATAAAACAACAGTTCCCTCTTACTATACACAAAACATAAAATAAATATCCTGTAAACACTACCATGCTACAGCATAAAAACAAGTACAATTTGTAACACATTAACCATTAGTATTTTATACTTAATATTATTTATTACATCTCTTAACTTTATGTACATCTCAGATGTACTAATTACTGAGTAACCTTAATATTGGAGTATGGTTCTTGACCATAGTTACTTCATTTTTTATGTAACGTTGGGGACCTCAAATCTGTTATGTTACATAACACCCCCCCTTCAAAAGAAGTTTATTTTTGTCTCAACTAAGTTTAATAAAAAATAAACTTATAGCTCGTATCTGATTAGTTTGTCCTCTTACTCATAATACTTTTTTATTTCGGACTGGTTATATACGGACTGGTATTTCAGACTGGTGGTAATTGCTGTTTTAATGCTCAACTCTCTCTGTCGGAGGCAAATTCATAAATTATTTATTTCTCTGGGTAGTGGTACTTCCACATTTTACTTGATAAGGATAGGTCACACTAATCATAAAAACTTGTTTTAACATTTATTTTTTTATTTACCTCTATAAATTAGCTTTCTCAATTAAGCTTCTGTCTGCTATCTTCCTTCTATTTTCTTCATCTATACTTCTGGAATCTAATATCAATCTATACAGCTATTTCATCATTATCCCTAAAATACTCAATTTCCCTAACATTTTTCCCTATCCTGTGCGGTGGTACCAGTCGGGTGGCCACTCTTGGGTCCATAACTCCGCTGTCCATCCTTACACCTTCTGAGGCCAGGGGAACATCATCCCTGCTCATAAAAATTATTGCCGGAACATTTCTACGGTCAATATATTAAAATAAAAAAATTATAAGTAGTCAATTAGCGACTAATACTAAACACTTTTGGGATTCTTCATACAGTTGCTGTTTACATTTATTTATATATTTCTTCTTCTTCTTGATTCCTTCTTCTTTTCCATTAACTAATAGCACATAACATTATTGATAGGCATTATTTTAAAATCCTTTTAACTTTCCTTCTTGTGACATTTTTCTCCGTATCATTTCTTCTTATATAATCTTCAATTCAGAGAAATTCTAAATTATTGTTGTATTAATTATCATCCTCCTTCAGTTTCATTGGAGTCATTCAATTATTCTTTATTCTTCTTATCTGAGCACATTACCATCAATTGTTTTTATTTATTTATTTATTCTTGTTTGTTACCATAAAATATTATTTTTCCTATTATCTCATTTTAAATCAATTCCTTATAAATCTTATTGAATAATCTGTTCTTATTTTTTGTTAAATCAAATGGTTTCGAAATATCTTAAGTAAGTTGTACTTACATACTTTTTATTAAATCATATCGTTTCTGAATAATTATTGAGTAAGTTGTCCTTACATGCTTTTTGAATTTTGGGGTTGTTTAATTTCTTCATTTTAAATTATATTGTTCGAAATAACTTGAGTACGTTGTCCTTACGTGCTTTTTGAATTTTGGGGTTTTTATTTACAATGGGTTGCTTGATCGGTTTTCAAAAATTCAGTCCCCTTTTTTCTGGTTTGTTTGGAATCTGTTTAACCGTGGTCCATTATTTCCTCTATACTGGTTGTTCGGGTCTCTCTAGTGTATAGAGTTATTTCTGTCCTTGTGACATATCTCACTATTATGCAGTTCCGCCATTTTGTTGTTATAAAACTTTCATTCATGCTGAAGTCTACCATCGTTTTTCGAGCTGATTCTTCTGCACCGTTTCTTAATTGTCCAAATGGTTCATACATAATCTCCAGATCTCCTCCATGCTCCTCGGTTAGTTTTGGCCTTTTCGGTCCTTCTAATCTATCTGGGAATTCAAGTGTGGTTCGTTTAAAATTTCTACCTTGCCTTACTTCTCCTGGTTCCGTAATTGGTATATTATGTAGCTGAACCAATCCCCTTTTAATCATCTCCAATCCTTCCCGTGTATTTATTAATTTCCTTTTACGCGTTTGTCTTATTTTCATTGTCTTTATTTCATTATGAACCCGTTCTATTCTTCCGGTTATATTAATTGGTATCTCGTCAAATTTTTCTTGGGTCTTCGCTTGTATCTCCATTATTCTAATATCGTTATGGTTTCCTATTTGAGTAATTTTGGTCTCTACTTCCACTCTTGAGTTGTATGATGGTTTCATCTGTCTTTTCCAGAAGCACCTTAATTTCAGTTATTTGTTGTCTTCCTTCCACTTCATAGTTATCAACTCTTTTGCTCAGTGTTTCATCAACAATTATAATACTTCCATTGATGACTTCCCTCAACGCTAGGTCTTGTTCATTGATGATTTGCCGCAACTCCTTATTACGGTTTTCAATTTTTTCATCTATTTGTTTGGTATTTTCCAGAATCTGCTTTCAGCTCTCATCGTTCCTGTCAAACCTTTCATTAATTTGGTTTAAGCTTTCATTTATCAGCCGGTTATTCTCATCAGTTTCCTCTTTATTTTTGTCAAATTCTCATTCATCAGTTTAATTAAATTCTCACTCAAAATTTCGTTTTGTTTCTTTGAGTTTTCGTTGATACTGTCTATTTTGTTTTCTAGCCTTCCTGAATTTTCATTTATACTGTCTATTTTTTCATTAGTTTGTCTTAAACTCTCATTAGTGTCCTCATTTTGTTTCCTAAAATTTTCATTAGTTTGTCTATTATCTTCTTTGATACTGTCTATTTTTTCATTAGTTTGTTTATTCTGTTCCTTAATGCTATCCATTTTCCCCATCATTAGCCTCATCATTTCTTGCCAATCTGGTTCTTCTCTGGCTACCGCTTTATCTGGTTGGTCCCCTTGGGCATCCTCTTTATTGCTCGTCTGTTGTTCTATTTCGGTGTCTGTAACTACCTCTGTTTCTTCTTCCCGTCTATCTTCTTCTGTTTCTTGCTCCTTCTCCATCCTTTTAGTAACACCTCTCGTATGCATTCCTGTGCCTCTAATGGTTGCCTGCTCCAGTTAAGTAATAATTAAGTCGATTTTTTACTTAACTAAAGCCCACTCGTTGAGCGCCAATTTGTAACAACAGATAAATAAAGTAAATAAGATATGATTGGGTTCCAGGGTTTAATCAAGCTCCACGTTGGTTTGCGCCAATTTGTAACAACAAACCACTGTTACGTGTGTTTAATCAATCTGTTATTTATAAATATTATTTATGTAGTCTTATAAGTGACCTCCTGCAATTCAAATTTAATAGACAAATATATTTGTTATTAAGTTATTTTAACTTTTAAGTGGACTATAATACAGGTTTACCTAATTATTCAATAGTTACGCAATATTAATGATATACTTCATGTATTGACTGAATGTATTAAGAATTCTTGCCAACCCTAGTCCCTCTGTATTGTGTAATTCAATTCAAAATTTGTACAGGAAACACGCTAGTTCGGCAATCTCACGTTCCACCAGCTGCTGACAATTAGCGCGGTTATTCGTAATTGGCTTGCATCTAGGTTAACTGGTTCACCGGATTTTTATCACCCTTTTACCTGTAAATTACTCCACCCACAACATATAATACCTATTCTACAATAACATAAAACATCATCATATACAAGAAAGATTCTTTATTGATTTTGTTCTTTAATTCAAACTAACAGTTCTCTTCAAGATGATAATATCATTATATCGATTATACAATGGTAGATCGATCGTCAGTTGACCAAGTTCCTTTTGATTTATACAAATTAAATATCTCTTATCCCAGGGTACGTGTGATTCTTTTAACGATTAGTAAGGCCAGGTAATGCAAAATTAAGGTTACTTTAGTATTACAGAATGTTATTAATTCTTAATATAATGAAATTAAAAATAAGCTGGTTTTACCGGGTTGATGAATCTCAAAGTGGCCGTGTACGTCAGCAAACAGTTGAAAATTGACAAATTCGATTACTTTCCTCCAGAAAAAGTGTTCCAATCCTTAATAAAATTGGTGGTGGGATGTACTGGAAAGCCCCAGGAACTCTTCTGGCCTTCGTTCTTCTATTACGATCCTAGTGGTTGTCCGTCCCGGTGGAATTGAAGTCGTATTGTAGCTTCTTCTTGAAAGTGAAGGTTATTTCTTCAGAAACGAAGTCTTCGTATATTTTTTCTATAATTCCGTTAGTTTGGGCCGTTTGCTTCCCTCAATTAGTCTCCTGATTACATGTGAAATCGGATTTAATACCAAATCCAACAGAATTATCTTGATGAGTGAAGTAAGGAGTTTTCGACCTTTTTAGAGGTATTTGGTTATAATTTTAAAGTCTAATTTATTTTATAATTCATCAGTTGTGTCATAGGATTAGTTTTTCAATTTTAATTTATTAATTTAGATTCATTTTTTTCAATTTGTGTCATTCTTTTTAAAAGTGTCTCCTCATCTGAACTCAATAGCATATAACAATCGAAACGAATGATTGAAAATCAACAAGATTTTTTACATTTTAGTTACCCTAACAACCACTACTTTCTGTCATTGGATGATATTTGATATCCTAGAGCCAGAATTATAAAATATTACTACTCTTTTTTAATAAAATACTCCATGCTTGGAATTATACCAAATTACCTAAAACTATCACCCAATCTACCTTATTAAACCGTATATGTTTTACTATAGTTTCATTGGACTAGACTTATTAAAAAGGTATTAATTTCCTTTTACAAATATTAAATTTAGGCCTATAGGTTTTCTTACAACTGTTATATTAATTTCGTTTTTTAACTTAATTTTCTTTACCTGACCTACTGTACAAATAGTTACTGGTTCATGGTTATTTACAATAATTTTAATTTCCTGGTTTTACTTTATTCTATTAATTAATTCATACTGGAACCCTTCATTATTTTACAACATAATTATAAGAACTACTTGTCAACTTTTAAACACTTATTGCCATCCTGGCCAAGTTTACAAACATTAATTCAAAACAACTTCATTAATCAATTTTAGTCAATACATTTAACCTAATATAATACCTAACACAGGTATTTATACTTAATTGTCTAAAGACAATTTTAACATAAATAAAAGGAGTACCACTGATTAAGTACTTCTATAAAACAACAGTTCCCTCTTACTATACACAAAACATAAAATAAATATCCTGTAAACACTACCATGCTACAGCATAAAAACAAGTACAATTTGTAACACATTAACCATTAGTATTTTATACTTAATATTATTTATTACATCTCTTAACTTTATGTACATCTCAGATGTACTAATTACTGAGTAACCTTAATATTGGAGTATGGTTCTTGACCATAGTTACTTCATTTTTTATGTAACGTTGGGGACCTCAAATCTGTTATGTTACATAACACCCCCCCTTCAAAAGAAGTTTATTTTTGTCTCAACTAAGTTTAATAAAAAATAAACTTATAGCTCGTATCTGATTAGTTTGTCCTCTTACTCATAATACTTTTTTATTTCGGACTGGTTATATACGGACTGGTATTTCAGACTGGTGGTAATTGCTGTTTTAATGCTCAACTCTCTCTGTCGGAGGCAAATTCATAAATTATTTATTTCTCTGGGTAGTGGTACTTCCACATTTTACTTGATAAGGATAGGTCACACTAATCATAAAAACTTGTTTTAACATTTATTTTTTTATTTACCTCTATAAATTAGCTTTCTCAATTAAGCTTCTGTCTGCTATCTTCCTTCTATTTTCTTCATCTATACTTCTGGAATCTAATATCAATCTATACAGCTATTTCATCATTATCCCTAAAATACTCAATTTCCCTAACATTTTTCCCTATCCTGTGCGGTGGTACCAGTCGGGTGGCCACTCTTGGGTCCATAACTCCGCTGTCCATCCTTACACCTTCTGAGGCCAGGGGAACATCATCCCTGCTCATAAAAATTATTGCCGGAACATTTCTACGGTCAATATATTAAAATAAAAAAATTATAAGTAGTCAATTAGCGACTAATACTAAACACTTTTGGGATTCTTCATACAGTTGCTGTTTACATTTATTTATATATTTCTTCTTCTTCTTGATTCCTTCTTCTTTTCCATTAACTAATAGCACATAACATTATTGATAGGCATTATTTTAAAATCCTTTTAACTTTCCTTCTTGTGACATTTTTCTCCGTATCATTTCTTCTTATATAATCTTCAATTCAGAGAAATTCTAAATTATTGTTGTATTAATTATCATCCTCCTTCAGTTTCATTGGAGTCATTCAATTATTCTTTATTCTTCTTATCTGAGCACATTACCATCAATTGTTTTTATTTATTTATTTATTCTTGTTTGTTACCATAAAATATTATTTTTCCTATTATCTCATTTTAAATCAATTCCTTATAAATCTTATTGAATAATCTGTTCTTATTTTTTGTTAAATCAAATGGTTTCGAAATATCTTAAGTAAGTTGTACTTACATACTTTTTATTAAATCATATCGTTTCTGAATAATTATTGAGTAAGTTGTCCTTACATGCTTTTTGAATTTTGGGGTTGTTCAATTTCTTCATTTTAAATTATATTGTTCGAAATAACTTGAGTACGTTGTCCTTACGTGCTTTTTGAATTTTGGGGTTTTTATTTACAATGGGTTGCTTGATCGGTTTTCAAAAATTCAGTCCCCTTTTTTCTGGTTTGTTTGGAATCTGTTTAACCGTGGTCCATTATTTCCTCTATACTGGTTGTTCGGGTCTCTCTAGTGTATAGAGTTATTTCTGTCCTTGTGACATATCTCACTATTATGCAGTTCCGCCATTTTGTTGTTATAAAACTTTCATTCATGCTGAAGTCTACCATCGTTTTTCGAGCTGATTCTTCTGCACCGTTTCTTAATTGTCCAAATGGTTCATACATAATCTCCAGATCTCCTCCATGCTCCTCGGTTAGTTTTGGCCTTTTCGGTCCTTCTAATCTATCTGGGAATTCAAGTGTGGTTCGTTTAAAATTTCTACCTTGCCTTACTTCTCCTGGTTCCGTAATTGGTATATTATGTAGCTGAACCAATCCCCTTTTAATCATCTCCAATCCTTCCCGTGTATTTATTAATTTCCTTTTACGCGTTTGTCTTATTTTCATTGTCTTTATTTCATTATGAACCCGTTCTATTCTTCCGGTTATATTAATTGGTATCTCGTCAAATTTTTCTTGGGTCTTCGCTTGTATCTCCATTATTCTAATATCGTTATGGTTTCCTATTTGAGTAATTTTGGTCTCTACTTCCACTCTTGAGTTGTATGATGGTTTCATCTGTCTTTTCCAGAAGCACCTTAATTTCAGTTATTTGTTGTCTTCCTTCCACTTCATAGTTATCAACTCTTTTGCTCAGTGTTTCATCAACAATTATAATACTTCCATTGATGACTTCCCTCAACGCTAGGTCTTGTTCATTGATGATTTGCCGCAACTCCTTATTACGGTTTTCAATTTTTTCATCTATTTGTTTGGTATTTTCCAGAATCTGCTTTCAGCTCTCATCGTTCCTGTCAAACCTTTCATTAATTTAGTTTAAGCTTTCATTTATCAGCCGGTTATTCTCATCAGTTTCCTCTTTATTTTTGTCAAACTTCTCATTCATCAGTTTAATTAAATTCTCACTCAAAATTTCGTTTTGTTTCTTTGAGTTTTCGTTGATACTGTCTATTTTGTTTTCTAGCCTTCCTGAATTTTCATTTATACTGTCTATTTTTTCATTAGTTTGTCTTAAACTCTCATTAGTGTCCTCATTTTGTTTCCTAAAATTTTCATTAGTTTGTCTATTATCTTCTTTGATACTGTCTATTTTTTCATTAGTTTGTTTATTCTGTTCCTTAATGCTATCCATTTTCCCCATCATTAGCCTCATCATTTCTTGCCAATCTGGTTCTTCTCTGGCTACCGCTTTATCTGGTTGGTCCCCTTGGGCATCCTCTTTATTGCTCGTCTGTTGTTCTATTTCGGTGTCTGTAACTACCTCTGTTTCTTCTTCCCATCTATCTTCTTCTGTTTCTTGCTCCTTCTCCATCCTTTTAGTAACACCTTTCGTATGCATTCCTGTGCCTCTAATGGTTGCCTGCTCCAGTTAAGTAATAATTAAGTCGATTTTTTACTTAACTAAAGCCCACTCGTTGAGCGCCAATTTGTAACAACAGATAAATAAAGTAAATAAGATATGATTGGGTTCCAGGGTTTAATCAAGCTCCACGTTGGTTTGCGCCAATTTGTAACAACAAACCACTGTTACGTGTGTTTAATCAATCTGTTATTTATAAATATTATTTATGTAGTCTTATAAGTGACCTCCTGCAATTCAAATTTAATAGACAAATATATTTGTTATTAAGTTATTTTAACTTTTAAGTGGACTATAATACAGGTTTACCTAATTATTCAATAGTTACGCAATATTAATGATATACTTCATGTATTGACTGAATGTATTAAGAATTCTTGCCAACCCTAGTCCCTCTGTATTGTGTAATTCAATTCAAAATTTGTACAGGAAACACGCTAGTTCGGCAATCTCACGTTCCACCAGCTGCTGACAATTAGCGCGGTTATTCGTAATTGGCTTGCATCTAGGTTAACTGGTTCACCGGATTTTTATCACCCTTTTACCTGTAAATTACTCCACCCACAACATATAATACCTATTCTACAATAACATAAAACATCATCATATACAAGAAAGATTCTTTATTGATTTTGTTCTTTAATTCAAACTAACAGTTCTCTTCAAGATGATAATATCATTATATCGATTATACAATGGTAGATCGATCGTCAGTTGACCAAGTTCCTTTTGATTTATACAAATTAAATATCTCTTATCCCAGGGTACGTGTGATTCTTTTAACGATTAGTAAGGCCAGGTAATGCAAAATTAAGGTTACTTTAGTATTACAGAATGTTATTAATTCTTAATATAATGAAATTAAAAATAAGCTGGTTTTACCGGGTTGATGAATCTCAAAGTGGCAGTGTACGTCAGCAAACAGTTGAAAATTGACAAATTCGATTACTTTCCTCCAGAAAAAGTGTTCCAATCCTTAATAAAATTGGCGGTGGGATGTACTGGAAAGCCCCAGGAACTCTTCTGGCCTTCGTTCTTCTATTACGATCCTAGTGGTTGTCCGTCCAGGTGGAATTGAAGTCGTATTGTAGCTTCTTCTTGAAAGTGAAGGTTATTTCTTCAGAAACGAAGTCTTCGTATATTTTTTCTATAATTCCGTTAGTTTGGGCCTTTTGCTTCCCTCAATTAGTCTCCTGATTACATGTGAAATCGGGTTTAATACCAAATCCAACAGAATTATCTTGATGAGTGAAGTAAGGAGTTTTCGACCTTTTTAGAGGTATTTGGTTATAATTTTAAAGTCTAATTTATTTTATAATTCATCAGTTGTGTCATAGGATTAGTTTTTCAATTTTAATTTATTAATTTAGATTCATTTTTTTCAATTTGTGTCATTCTTTTTAAAAGTGTCTCCTCATCTGAACTCAATAGCATATAACAATCGAAACGAATGATTGAAAATCAACAAGATTTTTTACATTTTAGTTACCCTAACAACCACTACTTTCTGTCATTGGATGATATTTGATATCCTAGAGCCAGAATTATAAAATATTACTACTCTTTTTTAATAAAATACTCCATGCTTGGAATTATACCAAATTACCTAAAACTATCACCCAATCTACCTTATTAAACCGTATATGTTTTACTATAGTTTCATTGGACTAGACTTATTAAAAAGGTATTAATTTCCTTTTACAAATATTAAATTTAGGCCTATAGGTTTTCTTACAACTGTTATATTAATTTCGTTTTTTAACTTAATTTTCTTTACCTGACCTACTGTACAAATAGTTACTGGTTCATGGTTATTTACAATAATTTTAATTTCCTGGTTTTACTTTATTCTATTAATTAATTCATACTGGAACCCTTCATTATTTTACAACATAATTATAAGAACTACTTGTCAACTTTTAAACACTTATTGCCATCCTGGCCAAGTTTACAAACATTAATTCAAAACAACTTCATTAATCAATTTTAGTCAATACATTTAACCTAATATAATACCTAACACAGGTATTTATACTTAATTGTCTAAAGACAATTTTAACATAAATAAAAGGAGTACCACTGATTAAGTACTTCTATAAAACAACAGTTCCCTCTTACTATACACAAAACATAAAATAAATATCCTGTAAACACTACCATGCTACAGCATAAAAACAAGTACAATTTGTAACACATTAACCATTAGTATTTTATACTTAATATTATTTATTACATCTCTTAACTTTATGTACATCTCAGATGTACTAATTACTGAGTAACCTTAATATTGGAGTATGGTTCTTGACCATAGTTACTTCATTTTTTATGTAACGTTGGGGACCTCAAATCTGTTATGTTACATAACACCCCCCCTTCAAAAGAAGTTTATTTTTGTCTCAACTAAGTTTAATAAAAAATAAACTTATAGCTCGTATCTGATTAGTTTGTCCTCTTACTCATAATACTTTTTTATTTCGGACTGGTTATATACGGACTGGTATTTCAGACTGGTGGTAATTGCTGTTTTAATGCTCAACTCTCTCTGTCGGAGGCAAATTCATAAATTATTTATTTCTCTGGGTAGTGGTACTTCCACATTTTACTTGATAAGGATAGGTCACACTAATCATAAAAACTTGTTTTAACATTTATTTTTTTATTTACCTCTATAAATTAGCTTTCTCAATTAAGCTTCTGTCTGCTATCTTCCTTCTATTTTCTTCATCTATACTTCTGGAATCTAATATCAATCTATACAGCTATTTCATCATTATCCCTAAAATACTCAATTTCCCTAACATTTTTCCCTATCCTGTGCGGTGGTACCAGTCGGGTGGCCACTCTTGGGTCCATAACTCCGCTGTCCATCCTTACACCTTCTGAGGCCAGGGGAACATCATCCCTGCTCATAAAAATTATTGCCGGAACATTTCTACGGTCAATATATTAAAATAAAAAAATTATAAGTAGTCAATTAGCGACTAATACTAAACACTTTTGGGATTCTTCATACAGTTGCTGTTTACATTTATTTATATATTTCTTCTTCTTCTTGATTCCTTCTTCTTTTCCATTAACTAATAGCACATAACATTATTGATAGGCATTATTTTAAAATCCTTTTAACTTTCCTTCTTGTGACATTTTTCTCCGTATCATTTCTTCTTATATAATCTTCAATTCAGAGAAATTCTAAATTATTGTTGTATTAATTATCATCCTCCTTCAGTTTCATTGGAGTCATTCAATTATTCTTTATTCTTCTTATCTGAGCACATTACCATCAATTGTTTTTATTTATTTATTTATTCTTGTTTGTTACCATAAAATATTATTTTTCCTATTATCTCATTTTAAATCAATTCCTTATAAATCTTATTGAATAATCTGTTCTTATTTTTTGTTAAATCAAATGGTTTCGAAATATCTTAAGTAAGTTGTACTTACATACTTTTTATTAAATCATATCGTTTCTGAATAATTATTGAGTAAGTTGTCCTTACATGCTTTTTGAATTTTGGGGTTGTTTAATTTCTTCATTTTAAATTATATTGTTCGAAATAACTTGAGTACGTTGTCCTTACGTGCTTTTTGAATTTTGGGGTTTTTATTTACAATGGGTTGCTTGATCGGTTTTCAAAAATTCAGTCCCCTTTTTTCTGGTTTGTTTGGAATCTGTTTAACCGTGGTCCATTATTTCCTCTATACTGGTTGTTCGGGTCTCTCTAGTGTATAGAGTTATTTCTGTCCTTGTGACATATCTCACTATTATGCAGTTCCGCCATTTTGTTGTTATAAAACTTTCATTCATGCTGAAGTCTACCATCGTTTTTCGAGCTGATTCTTCTGCACCGTTTCTTAATTGTCCAAATGGTTCATACATAATCTCCAGATCTCCTCCATGCTCCTCGGTTAGTTTTGGCCTTTTCGGTCCTTCTAATCTATCTGGGAATTCAAGTGTGGTTCGTTTAAAATTTCTACCTTGCCTTACTTCTCCTGGTTCCGTAATTGGTATATTATGTAGCTGAACCAATCCCCTTTTAATCATCTCCAATCCTTCCCGTGTATTTATTAATTTCCTTTTACGCGTTTGTCTTATTTTCATTGTCTTTATTTCATTATGAACCCGTTCTATTCTTCCGGTTATATTAATTGGTATCTCGTCAAATTTTTCTTGGGTCTTCGCTTGTATCTCCATTATTCTAATATCGTTATGGTTTCCTATTTGAGTAATTTTGGTCTCTACTTCCACTCTTGAGTTGTATGATGGTTTCATCTGTCTTTTCCAGAAGCACCTTAATTTCAGTTATTTGTTGTCTTCCTTCCACTTCATAGTTATCAACTCTTTTGCTCAGTGTTTCATCAACAATTATAATACTTCCATTGATGACTTCCCTCAACGCTAGGTCTTGTTCATTGATGATTTGCCGCAACTCCTTATTACGGTTTTCAATTTTTTCATCTATTTGTTTGGTATTTTCCAGAATCTGCTTTCAGCTCTCATCGTTCCTGTCAAACCTTTCATTAATTTAGTTTAAGCTTTCATTTATCAGCCGGTTATTCTCATCAGTTTCCTCTTTATTTTTGTCAAACTTCTCATTCATCAGTTTAATTAAATTCTCACTCAAAATTTCGTTTTGTTTCTTTGAGTTTTCGTTGATACTGTCTATTTTGTTTTCTAGCCTTCCTGAATTTTCATTTATACTGTCTATTTTTTCATTAGTTTGTCTTAAACTCTCATTAGTGTCCTCATTTTGTTTCCTAAAATTTTCATTAGTTTGTCTATTATCTTCTTTGATACTGTCTATTTTTTCATTAGTTTGTTTATTCTGTTCCTTAATGCTATCCATTTTCCCCATCATTAGCCTCATCATTTCTTGCCAATCTGGTTCTTCTCTGGCTACCGCTTTATCTGGTTGGTCCCCTTGGGCATCCTCTTTATTGCTCGTCTGTTGTTCTATTTCGGTGTCTGTAACTACCTCTGTTTCTTCTTCCCATCTATCTTCTTCTGTTTCTTGCTCCTTCTCCATCCTTTTAGTAACACCTTTCGTATGCATTCCTGTGCCTCTAATGGTTGCCTGCTCCAGTTAAGTAATAATTAAGTCGATTTTTTACTTAACTAAAGCCCACTCGTTGAGCGCCAATTTGTAACAACAGATAAATAAAGTAAATAAGATATGATTGGGTTCCAGGGTTTAATCAAGCTCCACGTTGGTTTGCGCCAATTTGTAACAACAAACCACTGTTACGTGTGTTTAATCAATCTGTTATTTATAAATATTATTTATGTAGTCTTATAAGTGACCTCCTGCAATTCAAATTTAATAGACAAATATATTTGTTATTAAGTTATTTTAACTTTTAAGTGGACTATAATACAGGTTTACCTAATTATTCAATAGTTACGCAATATTAATGATATACTTCATGTATTGACTGAATGTATTAAGAATTCTTGCCAACCCTAGTCCCTCTGTATTGTGTAATTCAATTCAAAATTTGTACAGGAAACACGCTAGTTCGGCAATCTCACGTTCCACCAGCTGCTGACAATTAGCGCGGTTATTCGTAATTGGCTTGCATCTAGGTTAACTGGTTCACCGGATTTTTATCACCCTTTTACCTGTAAATTACTCCACCCACAACATATAATACCTATTCTACAATAACATAAAACATCATCATATACAAGAAAGATTCTTTATTGATTTTGTTCTTTAATTCAAACTAACAGTTCTCTTCAAGATGATAATATCATTATATCGATTATACAATGGTAGATCGATCGTCAGTTGACCAAGTTCCTTTTGATTTATACAAATTAAATATCTCTTATCCCAGGGTACGTGTGATTCTTTTAACGATTAGTAAGGCCAGGTAATGCAAAATTAAGGTTACTTTAGTATTACAGAATGTTATTAATTCTTAATATAATGAAATTAAAAATAAGCTGGTTTTACCGGGTTGATGAATCTCAAAGTGGCAGTGTACGTCAGCAAACAGTTGAAAATTGACAAATTCGATTACTTTCCTCCAGAAAAAGTGTTCCAATCCTTAATAAAATTGGCGGTGGGATGTACTGGAAAGCCCCAGGAACTCTTCTGGCCTTCGTTCTTCTATTACGATCCTAGTGGTTGTCCGTCCAGGTGGAATTGAAGTCGTATTGTAGCTTCTTCTTGAAAGTGAAGGTTATTTCTTCAGAAACGAAGTCTTCGTATATTTTTTCTATAATTCCGTTAGTTTGGGCCTTTTGCTTCCCTCAATTAGTCTCCTGATTACATGTGAAATCGGGTTTAATACCAAATCCAACAGAATTATCTTGATGAGTGAAGTAAGGAGTTTTCGACCTTTTTAGAGGTATTTGGTTATAATTTTAAAGTCTAATTTATTTTATAATTCATCAGTTGTGTCATAGGATTAGTTTTTCAATTTTAATTTATTAATTTAGATTCATTTTTTTCAATTTGTGTCATTCTTTTTAAAAGTGTCTCCTCATCTGAACTCAATAGCATATAACAATCGAAACGAATGATTGAAAATCAACAAGATTTTTTACATTTTAGTTACCCTAACAACCACTACTTTCTGTCATTGGATGATATTTGATATCCTAGAGCCAGAATTATAAAATATTACTACTCTTTTTTAATAAAATACTCCATGCTTGGAATTATACCAAATTACCTAAAACTATCACCCAATCTACCTTATTAAACCGTATATGTTTTACTATAGTTTCATTGGACTAGACTTATTAAAAAGGTATTAATTTCCTTTTACAAATATTAAATTTAGGCCTATAGGTTTTCTTACAACTGTTATATTAATTTCGTTTTTTAACTTAATTTTCTTTACCTGACCTACTGTACAAATAGTTACTGGTTCATGGTTATTTACAATAATTTTAATTTCCTGGTTTTACTTTATTCTATTAATTAATTCATACTGGAACCCTTCATTATTTTACAACATAATTATAAGAACTACTTGTCAACTTTTAAACACTTATTGCCATCCTGGCCAAGTTTACAAACATTAATTCAAAACAACTTCATTAATCAATTTTAGTCAATACATTTAACCTAATATAATACCTAACACAGGTATTTATACTTAATTGTCTAAAGACAATTTTAACATAAATAAAAGGAGTACCACTGATTAAGTACTTCTATAAAACAACAGTTCCCTCTTACTATACACAAAACATAAAATAAATATCCTGTAAACACTACCATGCTACAGCATAAAAACAAGTACAATTTGTAACACATTAACCATTAGTATTTTATACTTAATATTATTTATTACATCTCTTAACTTTATGTACATCTCAGATGTACTAATTACTGAGTAACCTTAATATTGGAGTATGGTTCTTGACCATAGTTACTTCATTTTTTATGTAACGTTGGGGACCTCAAATCTGTTATGTTACATAACACCCCCCCTTCAAAAGAAGTTTATTTTTGTCTCAACTAAGTTTAATAAAAAATAAACTTATAGCTCGTATCTGATTAGTTTGTCCTCTTACTCATAATACTTTTTTATTTCGGACTGGTTATATACGGACTGGTATTTCAGACTGGTGGTAATTGCTGTTTTAATGCTCAACTCTCTCTCTCGGAGGCAAATTCATAAATTATTTATTTCTCTGGGTAGTGGTACTTCCACATTTTACTTGATAAGGATAGGTCACACTAATCATAAAAACTTGTTTTAACATTTATTTTTTTATTTACCTCTATAAATTAGCTTTCTCAATTAAGCTTCTGTCTGCTATCTTCCTTCTATTTTCTTCATCTATACTTCTGGAATCTAATATCAATCTATACAGCTATTTCATCATTATCCCTAAAATACTCAATTTCCCTAACATTTTTCCCTATCCTGTGCGGTGGTACCAGTCGGGTGGCCACTCTTGGGTCCATAACTCCGCTGTCCATCCTTACACCTTCTGAGGCCAGGGGAACATCATCCCTGCTCATAAAAATTATTGCCGGAACATTTCTACGGTCAATATATTAAAATAAAAAAATTATAAGTAGTCAATTAGCGACTAATACTAAACACTTTTGGGATTCTTCATACAGTTGCTGTTTACATTTATTTATATATTTCTTCTTCTTCTTGATTCCTTCTTCTTTTCCATTAACTAATAGCACATAACATTATTGATAGGCATTATTTTAAAATCCTTTTAACTTTCCTTCTTGTGACATTTTTCTCCGTATCATTTCTTCTTATATAATCTTCAATTCAGAGAAATTCTAAATTATTGTTGTATTAATTATCATCCTCCTTCAGTTTCATTGGAGTCATTCAATTATTCTTTATTCTTCTTATCTGAGCACATTACCATCAATTGTTTTTATTTATTTATTTATTCTTGTTTGTTACCATAAAATATTATTTTTCCTATTATCTCATTTTAAATCAATTCCTTATAAATCTTATTGAATAATCTGTTCTTATTTTTTGTTAAATCAAATGGTTTCGAAATATCTTAAGTAAGTTGTACTTACATACTTTTTATTAAATCATATCGTTTCTGAATAATTATTGAGTAAGTTGTCCTTACATGCTTTTTGAATTTTGGGGTTGTTTAATTTCTTCATTTTAAATTATATTGTTCGAAATAACTTGAGTACGTTGTCCTTACGTGCTTTTTGAATTTTGGGGTTTTTATTTACAATGGGTTGCTTGATCGGTTTTCAAAAATTCAGTCCCCTTTTTTCTGGTTTGTTTGGAATCTGTTTAACCGTGGTCCATTATTTCCTCTATACTGGTTGTTCGGGTCTCTCTAGTGTATAGAGTTATTTCTGTCCTTGTGACATATCTCACTATTATGCAGTTCCGCCATTTTGTTGTTATAAAACTTTCATTCATGCTGAAGTCTACCATCGTTTTTCGAGCTGATTCTTCTGCACCGTTTCTTAATTGTCCAAATGGTTCATACATAATCTCCAGATCTCCTCCATGCTCCTCGGTTAGTTTTGGCCTTTTCGGTCCTTCTAATCTATCTGGGAATTCAAGTGTGGTTCGTTTAAAATTTCTACCTTGCCTTACTTCTCCTGGTTCCGTAATTGGTATATTATGTAGCTGAACCAATCCCCTTTTAATCATCTCCAATCCTTCCCGTGTATTTATTAATTTCCTTTTACGCGTTTGTCTTATTTTCATTGTCTTTATTTCATTATGAACCCGTTCTATTCTTCCGGTTATATTAATTGGTATCTCGTCAAATTTTTCTTGGGTCTTCGCTTGTATCTCCATTATTCTAATATCGTTATGGTTTCCTATTTGAGTAATTTTGGTCTCTACTTCCACTCTTGAGTTGTATGATGGTTTCATCTGTCTTTTCCAGAAGCACCTTAATTTCAGTTATTTGTTGTCTTCCTTCCACTTCATAGTTATCAACTCTTTTGCTCAGTGTTTCATCAACAATTATAATACTTCCATTGATGACTTCCCTCAACGCTAGGTCTTGTTCATTGATGATTTGCCGCAACTCCTTATTACGGTTTTCAATTTTTTCATCTATTTGTTTGGTATTTTCCAGAATCTGCTTTCAGCTCTCATCGTTCCTGTCAAACCTTTCATTAATTTAGTTTAAGCTTTCATTTATCAGCCGGTTATTCTCATCAGTTTCCTCTTTATTTTTGTCAAACTTCTCATTCATCAGTTTAATTAAATTCTCACTCAAAATTTCGTTTTGTTTCTTTGAGTTTTCGTTGATACTGTCTATTTTGTTTTCTAGCCTTCCTGAATTTTCATTTATACTGTCTATTTTTTCATTAGTTTGTCTTAAACTCTCATTAGTGTCCTCATTTTGTTTCCTAAAATTTTCATTAGTTTGTCTATTATCTTCTTTGATACTGTCTATTTTTTCATTAGTTTGTTTATTCTGTTCCTTAATGCTATCCATTTTCCCCATCATTAGCCTCATCATTTCTTGCCAATCTGGTTCTTCTCTGGCTACCGCTTTATCTGGTTGGTCCCCTTGGGCATCCTCTTTATTGCTCGTCTGTTGTTCTATTTCGGTGTCTGTAACTACCTCTGTTTCTTCTTCCCATCTATCTTCTTCTGTTTCTTGCTCCTTCTCCATCCTTTTAGTAACACCTCTCGTATGCATTCCTGTGCCTCTAATGGTTGCCTGCTCCAGTTAAGTAATAATTAAGTCGATTTTTTACTTAACTAAAGCCCACTCGTTGAGCGCCAATTTGTAACAACAGATAAATAAAGTAAATAAGATATGATTGGGTTCCAGGGTTTAATCAAGCTCCACGTTGGTTTGCGCCAATTTGTAACAACAAACCACTGTTACGTGTGTTTAATCAATCTGTTATTTATAAATATTATTTATGTAGTCTTATAAGTGACCTCCTGCAATTCAAATTTAATAGACAAATATATTTGTTATTAAGTTATTTTAACTTTTAAGTGGACTATAATACAGGTTTACCTAATTATTCAATAGTTACGCAATATTAATGATATACTTCATGTATTGACTGAATGTATTAAGAATTCTTGCCAACCCTAGTCCCTCTGTATTGTGTAATTCAATTCAAAATTTGTACAGGAAACACGCTAGTTCGGCAATCTCACGTTCCACCAGCTGCTGACAATTAGCGCGGTTATTCGTAATTGGCTTGCATCTAGGTTAACTGGTTCACCGGATTTTTATCACCCTTTTACCTGTAAATTACTCCACCCACAACATATAATACCTATTCTACAATAACATAAAACATCATCATATACAAGAAAGATTCTTTATTGATTTTGTTCTTTAATTCAAACTAACAGTTCTCTTCAAGATGATAATATCATTATATCGATTATACAATGGTAGATCGATCGTCAGTTGACCAAGTTCCTTTTGATTTATACAAATTAAATATCTCTTATCCCAGGGTACGTGTGATTCTTTTAACGATTAGTAAGGCCAGGTAATGCAAAATTAAGGTTACTTTAGTATTACAGAATGTTATTAATTCTTAATATAATGAAATTAAAAATAAGCTGGTTTTACCGGGTTGATGAATCTCAAAGTGGCAGTGTACGTCAGCAAACAGTTGAAAATTGACAAATTCGATTACTTTCCTCCAGAAAAAGTGTTCCAATCCTTAATAAAATTGGCGGTGGGATGTACTGGAAAGCCCCAGGAACTCTTCTGGCCTTCGTTCTTCTATTACGATCCTAGTGGTTGTCCGTCCAGGTGGAATTGAAGTCGTATTGTAGCTTCTTCTTGAAAGTGAAGGTTATTTCTTCAGAAACGAAGTCTTCGTATATTTTTTCTATAATTCCGTTACTTTGGGCCTTTTGCTTCCCTCAATTAGTCTCCTGATTACATGTGAAATCGGGTTTAATACCAAATCCAACAGAATTATCTTGATGAGTGAAGTAAGGAGTTTTCGACCTTTTTAGAGGTATTTGGTTATAATTTTAAAGTCTAATTTATTTTATAATTCATCAGTTGTGTCATAGGATTAGTTTTTCAATTTTAATTTATTAATTTAGATTCATTTTTTTCAATTTGTGTCATTCTTTTTAAAAGTGTCTCCTCATCTGAACTCAATAGCATATAACAATCGAAACGAATGATTGAAAATCAACAAGATTTTTTACATTTTAGTTACCCTAACAACCACTACTTTCTGTCATTGGATGATATTTGATATCCTAGAGCCAGAATTATAAAATATTACTACTCTTTTTTAATAAAATACTCCATGCTTGGAATTATACCAAATTACCTAAAACTATCACCCAATCTACCTTATTAAACCGTATATGTTTTACTATAGTTTCATTGGACTAGACTTATTAAAAAGGTATTAATTTCCTTTTACAAATATTAAATTTAGGCCTATAGGTTTTCTTACAACTGTTATATTAATTTCGTTTTTTAACTTAATTTTCTTTACCTGACCTACTGTACAAATAGTTACTGGTTCATGGTTATTTACAATAATTTTAATTTCCTGGTTTTACTTTATTCTATTAATTAATTCATACTGGAACCCTTCATTATTTTACAACATAATTATAAGAACTACTTGTCAACTTTTAAACACTTATTGCCATCCTGGCCAAGTTTACAAACATTAATTCAAAACAACTTCATTAATCAATTTTAGTCAATACATTTAACCTAATATAATACCTAACACAGGTATTTATACTTAATTGTCTAAAGACAATTTTAACATAAATAAAAGGAGTACCACTGATTAAGTACTTCTATAAAACAACAGTTCCCTCTTACTATACACAAAACATAAAATAAATATCCTGTAAACACTACCATGCTACAGCATAAAAACAAGTACAATTTGTAACACATTAACCATTAGTATTTTATACTTAATATTATTTATTACATCTCTTAACTTTATGTACATCTCAGATGTACTAATTACTGAGTAACCTTAATATTGGAGTATGGTTCTTGACCATAGTTACTTCATTTTTTATGTAACGTTGGGGACCTCAAATCTGTTACGTTACATAACACCCCCCCTTCAAAAGAAGTTTATTTTTGTCTCAACTAAGTTTAATAAAAAATAAACTTATAGCTCGTATCTGATTAGTTTGTCCTCTTACTCATAATACTTTTTTATTTCGGACTGGTTATATACGGACTGGTATTTCAGACTGGTGGTAATTGCTGTTTTAATGCTCAACTCTCTCTCTCGGAGGCAAATTCATAAATTATTTATTTCTCTGGGTAGTGGTACTTCCACATTTTACTTGATAAGGATAGGTCACACTAATCATAAAAACTTGTTTTAACATTTATTTTTTTATTTACCTCTATAAATTAGCTTTCTCAATTAAGCTTCTGTCTGCTATCTTCCTTCTATTTTCTTCATCTATACTTCTGGAATCTAATATCAATCTATACAGCTATTTCATCATTATCCCTAAAATACTCAATTTCCCTAACATTTTTCCCTATCCTGTGCGGTGGTACCAGTCGGGTGGCCACTCTTGGGTCCATAACTCCGCTGTCCATCCTTACACCTTCTGAGACCAGGGGAACATCATCCCTGCTCATAAAAATTATTGCCGGAACATTTCTACGGTCAATATATTAAAATAAAAAAATTATAAGTAGTCAATTAGCGACTAATACTAAACACTTTTGGGATTCTTCATACAGTTGCTGTTTACATTTATTTATATATTTCTTCTTCTTCTTGATTCCTTCTTCTTTTCCATTAACTAATAGCACATAACATTATTGATAGGCATTATTTTAAAATCCTTTTAACTTTCCTTCTTGTGACATTTTTCTCCGTATCATTTCTTCTTATATAATCTTCAATTCAGAGAAATTCTAAATTATTGTTGTATTAATTATCATCCTCCTTCAGTTTCATTGGAGTCATTCAATTATTCTTTATTCTTCTTATCTGAGCACATTACCATCAATTGTTTTTATTTATTTATTTATTCTTGTTTGTTACCATAAAATATTATTTTTCCTATTATCTCATTTTAAATCAATTCCTTATAAATCTTATTGAATAATCTGTTCTTATTTTTTGTTAAATCAAATGGTTTCGAAATATCTTAAGTAAGTTGTACTTACATACTTTTTATTAAATCATATCGTTTCTGAATAATTATTGAGTAAGTTGTCCTTACATGCTTTTTGAATTTTGGGGTTGTTTAATTTCTTCATTTTAAATTATATTGTTCGAAATAACTTGAGTACGTTGTCCTTACGTGCTTTTTGAATTTTGGGGTTTTTATTTACAATGGGTTGCTTGATCGGTTTTCAAAAATTCAGTCCCCTTTTTTCTGGTTTGTTTGGAATCTGTTTAACCGTGGTCCATTATTTCCTCTATACTGGTTGTTCGGGTCTCTCTAGTGTATAGAGTTATTTCTGTCCTTGTGACATATCTCACTATTATGCAGTTCCGCCATTTTGTTGTTATAAAACTTTCATTCATGCTGAAGTCTACCATCGTTTTTCGAGCTGATTCTTCTGCACCGTTTCTTAATTGTCCAAATGGTTCATACATAATCTCCAGATGTCCTCCATGCTCCTCGGTTAGTTTTGGCCTTTTCGGTCCTTCTAATCTATCTGGGAATTCAAGTGTGGTTCGTTTAAAATTTCTACCTTGCCTTACTTCTCCTGGTTCCGTAATTGGTATATTATGTAGCTGAACCAATCCCCTTTTAATCATCTCCAATCCTTCCCGTGTATTTATTAATTTCCTTTTACGCGTTTGTCTTATTTTCATTGTCTTTATTTCATTATGAACCCGTTCTATTCTTCCGGTTATATTAATTGGTATCTCGTCAAATTTTTCTTGGGTCTTCGCTTGTATCTCCATTATTCTAATATCGTTATGGTTTCCTATTTGAGTAATTTTGGTCTCTACTTCCACTCTTGAGTTGTATGATGGTTTCATCTGTCTTTTCCAGAAGCACCTTAATTTCAGTTATTTGTTGTCTTCCTTCCACTTCATAGTTATCAACTCTTTTGCTCAGTGTTTCATCAACAATTATAATACTTCCATTGATGACTTCCCTCAACGCTAGGTCTTGTTCATTGATGATTTGCCGCAACTCCTTATTACGGTTTTCAATTTTTTCATCTATTTGTTTGGTATTTTCCAGAATCTGCTTTCAGCTCTCATCGTTCCTGTCAAACCTTTCATTAATTTGGTTTAAGCTTTCATTTATCAGCCGGTTATTCTCATCAGTTTCCTCTTTATTTTTGTCAAACTTCTCATTCATCAGTTTAATTAAATTCTCACTCAAAATTTCGTTTTGTTTCTTTGAGTTTTCGTTGATACTGTCTATTTTGTTTTCTAGCCTTCCTGAATTTTCATTTATACTGTCTATTTTTTCATTAGTTTGTCTTAAACTCTCATTAGTGTCCTCATTTTGTTTCCTAAAATTTTCATTAGTTTGTCTATTATCTTCTTTGATACTGTCTATTTTTTCATTAGTTTGTTTATTCTGTTCCTTAATGCTATCCATTTTCCCCATCATTAGCCTCATCATTTCTTGCCAATCTGGTTCTTCTCTGGCTACCGCTTTATCTGGTTGGTCCCCTTGGGCATCCTCTTTATTGCTCGTCTGTTGTTCTATTTCGGTGTCTGTAACTACCTCTGTTTCTTCTTCCCGTCTATCTTCTTCTGTTTCTTGCTCCTTCTCCATCCTTTTAGTAACACCTCTCGTATGCATTCCTGTGCCTCTAATGGTTGCCTGCTCCAGTTAAGTAATAATTAAGTCGATTTTTTACTTAACTAAAGCCCACTCGTTGAGCGCCAATTTGTAACAACAGATAAATAAAGTAAATAAGATATGATTGGGTTCCAGGGTTTAATCAAGCTCCACGTTGGTTTGCGCCAATTTGTAACAACAAACCACTGTTACGTGTGTTTAATCAATCTGTTATTTATAAATATTATTTATGTAGTCTTATAAGTGACCTCCTGCAATTCAAATTTAATAGACAAATATATTTGTTATTAAGTTATTTTAACTTTTAAGTGGACTATAATACAGGTTTACCTAATTATTCAATAGTTACGCAATATTAATGATATACTTCATGTATTGACTGAATTTATTAAGAATTCTTGCCAACCCTAGTCCCTCTGTATTGTGTAATTCAATTCAAAATTTGTACAGGAAACACGCTAGTTCGGCAATCTCACGTTCCACCAGCTGCTGACAATTAGCGCTGTTATTCGTAATTGGCTTGCATCTAGGTTAACTGGTTCACCGGATTTTTATCACCCTTTTACCTGTAAATTACTCCACCCACAACATATAATACCTATTCTACAATAACATAAAACATCATCATATACAAGAAAGATTCTTTATTGATTTTGTTCTTTAATTCAAACTAACAGTTCTCTTCAAGATGATAATATCATTATATCGATTATACAATGGTAGATCGATCGTCAGTTGACCAAGTTCCTTTTGATTTATACAAATTAAATATCTCTTATCCCAGGGTACGTGTGATTCTTTTAACGATTAGTAAGGCCAGGTAATGCAAAATTAAGGTTACTTTAGTATTACAGAATGTTATTAATTCTTAATATAATGAAATTAAAAATAAGCTGGTTTTACCGGGTTGATGAATCTCAAAGTGGCAGTGTACGTCAGCAAACAGTTGAAAATTGACAAATTCGATTACTTTCCTCCAGAAAAAGTGTTCCAATCCTTAATAAAATTGGCGGTGGGATGTACTGGAAAGCCCCAGGAACTCTTCTGGCCTTCGTTCTTCTATTACGATCCTAGTGGTTGTCCGTCCAGGTGGAATTGAAGTCGTATTGTAGCTTCTTCTTGAAAGTGAAGGTTATTTCTTCAGAAACGAAGTCTTCGTATATTTTTTCTATAATTCCGTTAGTTTGGGCCTTTTGCTTCCCTCAATTAGTCTCCTGATTACATGTGAAATCGGGTTTAATACCAAATCCAACAGAATTATCTTGATGAGTGAAGTAAGGAGTTTTCGACCTTTTTAGAGGTATTTGGTTATAATTTTAAAGTCTAATTTATTTTATAATTCATCAGTTGTGTCATAGGATTAGTTTTTCAATTTTAATTTATTAATTTAGATTCATTTTTTTCAATTTGTGTCATTCTTTTTAAAAGTGTCTCCTCATCTGAACTCAATAGCATATAACAATCGAAACGAATGATTGAAAATCAACAAGATTTTTTACATTTTAGTTACCCTAACAACCACTACTTTCTGTCATTGGATGATATTTGATATCCTAGAGCCAGAATTATAAAATATTACTACTCTTTTTTAATAAAATACTCCATGCTTGGAATTATACCAAATTACCTAAAACTATCACCCAATCTACCTTATTAAACCGTATATGTTTTACTATAGTTTCATTGGACTAGACTTATTAAAAAGGTATTAATTTCCTTTTACAAATATTAAATTTAGGCCTATAGGTTTTCTTACAACTGTTATATTAATTTCGTTTTTTAACTTAATTTTCTTTACCTGACCTACTGTACAAATTTACATGACCTGACCTACTGGTTCATGGTTATTTACATTAATTTTAATTTCCTGGTTTTACTTTATTCTATTAATTAATTCATACTGGAACCCTTCATTATTTTACAACATAATTATAAGAACTACTTGTCAACTTTCAAACACTTATTGCCATCCTGGCCAAGTTTACAAACATTAATTCAAAACAACTTCATTAATCAATTTTAGTCAATACATTTAACCTAATATAATACCTAACACAGGTATTTATACTTAATTGTCTAAAGACAATTTTAACATAAATAAAAGGAGTACCACTGATTAAGTACTTCTATAAAACAACAGTTCCCTCTTACTATACACAAAACATAAAATAAATATCCTGTAAACACTACCATGCTACAGCATAAAAACAAGTACAATTTGTAACACATTAACCATTAATTGGGATAGTATTTTATACTTAATATTATTTATTACATCTCTTAACTTTATGTACATCTCAGATGTACTAATTACTGAGTAACCTTAATATTGGAGTATGGTTCTTGACCATAGTTACTTCATTTTTTATGTAACGTTGGGGACCTCAAATCTGTTATGTTACATAACACCCCTCCTTCAAAAGAAGTTTATTTTTGTCTCAACTAAGTTTAATAAAAAATAAACTTATAGCTCGTATCTGATTAGTTTGTCCTCTTACTCATAATACTTTTTTATTTCGGACTGGTTATATACGGACTGGTATTTCAGACTGGTGGTAATTGCTGTTTTAATGCTCAACTCTCTCTCTCGGAGGCAAATTCATAAATTATTTATTTCTCTGGGTAGTGGTACTTCCACATTTTACTTGATAAGGATAGGTCACACTAATCATAAAAACTTGTTTTAACATTTATTTTTTTATTTACCTCTATAAATTAGCTTTCTCAATTAAGCTTCTGTCTGCTATCTTCCTTCTATTTTCTTCATCTATACTTCTGGAATCTAATATCAATCTATACAGCTATTTCATCATTATCCCTAAAATACTCAATTTCCCTAACATTTTTCCCTATCCTGTGCGGTGGTACCAGTCGGGTGGCCACTCTTGGGTCCATAACTCCGCTGTCCATCCTTACACCTTCTGAGACCAGGGGAACATCATCCCTGCTCATAAAAATTATTGCCGGAACATTTCTACGGTCAATATATTAAAATAAAAAAATTATAAGTAGTCAATTAGCGACTAATACTAAACACTTTTGGGATTCTTCATACAGTTGCTGTTTACATTTATTTATATATTTCTTCTTCTTCTTCTTCTTGATTCCTTCTTCTTTTCCATTAACTAATAGCACATAACATTATTGATAGGCATTATTTTAAAATCCTTTTAACTTTCCTTCTTGTGACATTTTTCTCCGTATCATTTCTTCTTATATAATCTTCAATTCAGAGAAATTCTAAATTATTGTTGTATTAATTATCATCCTCCTTCAGTTTCATTGGAGTCATTCAATTATTCTTTATTCTTCTTATCTGAGCACATTACCATCAATTGTTTTTATTTATTTATTTATTCTTGTTTGTTACCATAAAATATTATTTTTCCTATTATCTCATTTTAAATCAATTCCTTATAAATCTTATTGAATAATCTGTTCTTATTTTTTGTTAAATCAAATGGTTTCGAAATATCTTAAGTAAGTTGTACTTACATACTTTTTATTAAATCATATCGTTTCTGAATAATTATTGAGTAAGTTGTCCTTACATGCTTTTTGAATTTTGGGGTTGTTTAATTTCTTCATTTTAAATTATATTGTTCGAAATAACTTGAGTACGTTGTCCTTACGTGCTTTTTGAATTTTGGGGTTTTTATTTACAATGGGTTGCTTGATCGGTTTTCAAAAATTCAGTCCCCTTTTTTCTGGTTTGTTTGGAATCTGTTTAACCGTGGTCCATTATTTCCTCTATACTGGTTGTTCGGGTCTCTCTAGTGTATAGAGTTATTTCTGTCCTTGTGACATATCTCACTATTATGCAGTTCCGCCATTTTGTTGTTATAAAACTTTCATTCATGCTGAAGTCTACCATCGTTTTTCGAGCTGATTCTTCTGCACCGTTTCTTAATTGTCCAAATGGTTCATACATAATCTCCAGATGTCCTCCATGCTCCTCGGTTAGTTTTGGCCTTTTCGGTCCTTCTAATCTATCTGGGAATTCAAGTGTGGTTCGTTTAAAATTTCTACCTTGCCTTACTTCTCCTGGTTCCGTAATTGGTATATTATGTAGCTGAACCAATCCCCTTTTAATCATCTCCAATCCTTCCCGTGTATTTATTAATTTCCTTTTACGCGTTTGTCTTATTTTCATTGTCTTTATTTCATTATGAACCCGTTCTATTCTTCCGGTTATATTAATTGGTATCTCGTCAAATTTTTCTTGGGTCTTCGCTTGTATCTCCATTATTCTAATATCGTTATGGTTTCCTATTTGAGTAATTTTGGTCTCTACTTCCACTCTTGAGTTGTATGATGGTTTCATCTGTCTTTTCCAGAAGCACCTTAATTTCAGTTATTTGTTGTCTTCCTTCCACTTCATAGTTATCAACTCTTTTGCTCAGTGTTTCATCAACAATTATAATACTTCCATTGATGACTTCCCTCAACGCTAGGTCTTGTTCATTGATGATTTGCCGCAACTCCTTATTACGGTTTTCAATTTTTTCATCTATTTGTTTGGTATTTTCCAGAATCTGCTTTCAGCTCTCATCGTTCCTGTCAAACCTTTCATTAATTTGGTTTAAGCTTTCATTTATCAGCCGGTTATTCTCATCAGTTTCCTCTTTATTTTTGTCAAACTTCTCATTCATCAGTTTAATTAAATTCTCACTCAAAATTTCGTTTTGTTTCTTTGAGTTTTCGTTGATACTGTCTATTTTGTTTTCTAGCCTTCCTGAATTTTCATTTATACTGTCTATTTTTTCATTAGTTTGTCTTAAACTCTCATTAGTGTCCTCATTTTGTTTCCTAAAATTTTCATTAGTTTGTCTATTATCTTCTTTGATACTGTCTATTTTTTCATTAGTTTGTTTATTCTGTTCCTTAATGCTATCCATTTTCCCCATCATTAGCCTCATCATTTCTTGCCAATCTGGTTCTTCTCTGGCTACCGCTTTATCTGGTTGGTCCCCTTGGGCATCCTCTTTATTGCTCGTCTGTTGTTCTATTTCGGTGTCTGTAACTACCTCTGTTTCTTCTTCCCGTCTATCTTCTTCTGTTTCTTGCTCCTTCTCCATCCTTTTAGTAACACCTCTCGTATGCATTCCTGTGCCTCTAATGGTTGCCTGCTCCAGTTAAGTAATAATTAAGTCGATTTTTTACTTAACTAAAGCCCACTCGTTGAGCGCCAATTTGTAACAACAGATAAATAAAGTAAATAAGATATGATTGGGTTCCAGGGTTTAATCAAGCTCCACGTTGGTTTGCGCCAATTTGTAACAACAAACCACTGTTACGTGTGTTTAATCAATCTGTTATTTATAAATATTATTTATGTAGTCTTATAAGTGACCTCCTGCAATTCAAATTTAATAGACAAATATATTTGTTATTAAGTTATTTTAACTTTTAAGTGGACTATAATACAGGTTTACCTAATTATTCAATAGTTACGCAATATTAATGATATACTTCATGTATTGACTGAATTTATTAAGAATTCTTGCCAACCCTAGTCCCTCTGTATTGTGTAATTCAATTCAAAATTTGTACAGGAAACACGCTAGTTCGGCAATCTCACGTTCCACCAGCTGCTGACAATTAGCGCTGTTATTCGTAATTGGCTTGCATCTAGGTTAACTGGTTCACCGGATTTTTATCACCCTTTTACCTGTAAATTACTCCACCCACAACATATAATACCTATTCTACAATAACATAAAACATCATCATATACAAGAAAGATTCTTTATTGATTTTGTTCTTTAATTCAAACTAACAGTTCTCTTCAAGATGATAATATCATTATATCGATTATACAATGGTAGATCGATCGTCAGTTGACCAAGTTCCTTTTGATTTATACAAATTAAATATCTCTTATCCCAGGGTACGTGTGATTCTTTTAACGATTAGTAAGGCCAGGTAATGCAAAATTAAGGTTACTTTAGTATTACAGAATGTTATTAATTCTTAATATAATGAAATTAAAAATAAGCTGGTTTTACCGGGTTGATGAATCTCAAAGTGGCAGTGTACGTCAGCAAACAGTTGAAAATTGACAAATTCGATTACTTTCCTCCAGAAAAAGTGTTCCAATCCTTAATAAAATTGGCGGTGGGATGTACTGGAAAGCCCCAGGAACTCTTCTGGCCTTCGTTCTTCTATTACGATCCTAGTGGTTGTCCGTCCAGGTGGAATTGAAGTCGTATTGTAGCTTCTTCTTGAAAGTGAAGGTTATTTCTTCAGAAACGAAGTCTTCGTATATTTTTTCTATAATTCCGTTAGTTTGGGCCTTTTGCTTCCCTCAATTAGTCTCCTGATTACATGTGAAATCGGGTTTAATACCAAATCCAACAGAATTATCTTGATGAGTGAAGTAAGGAGTTTTCGACCTTTTTAGAGGTATTTGGTTATAATTTTAAAGTCTAATTTATTTTATAATTCATCAGTTGTGTCATAGGATTAGTTTTTCAATTTTAATTTATTAATTTAGATTCATTTTTTTCAATTTGTGTCATTCTTTTTAAAAGTGTCTCCTCATCTGAACTCAATAGCATATAACAATCGAAACGAATGATTGAAAATCAACAAGATTTTTTACATTTTAGTTACCCTAACAACCACTACTTTCTGTCATTGGATGATATTTGATATCCTAGAGCCAGAATTATAAAATATTACTACTCTTTTTTAATAAAATACTCCATGCTTGGAATTATACCAAATTACCTAAAACTATCACCCAATCTACCTTATTAAACCGTATATGTTTTACTATAGTTTCATTGGACTAGACTTATTAAAAAGGTATTAATTTCCTTTTACAAATATTAAATTTAGGCCTATAGGTTTTCTTACAACTGTTATATTAATTTCGTTTTTTAACTTAATTTTCTTTACCTGACCTACTGTACAAATTTACATGACCTGACCTACTGGTTCATGGTTATTTACATTAATTTTAATTTCCTGGTTTTACTTTATTCTATTAATTAATTCATACTGGAACCCTTCATTATTTTACAACATAATTATAAGAACTACTTGTCAACTTTCAAACACTTATTGCCATCCTGGCCAAGTTTACAAACATTAATTCAAAACAACTTCATTAATCAATTTTAGTCAATACATTTAACCTAATATAATACCTAACACAGGTATTTATACTTAATTGTCTAAAGACAATTTTAACATAAATAAAAGGAGTACCACTGATTAAGTACTTCTATAAAACAACAGTTCCCTCTTACTATACACAAAACATAAAATAAATATCCTGTAAACACTACCATGCTACAGCATAAAACCAGGAACAATTTGTAACACATTAACCATTAATTGGGATAGTATTTTATACTTAATATTATTTATTACATCTCTTAACTTTATGTACATCTCAGATGTACTAATTACTGAGTAACCTTAATATTGGAGTATGGTTCTTGACCATAGTTACTTCATTTTTTATGTAACGTTGGGGACCTCAAATCTGTTATGTTACATAACACCCCCCCTTCAAAAGAAGTTTATTTTTGTCTCAACTAAGTTTAATAAAAAATAAACTTATAGCTCGTATCTGATTAGTTTGTCCTCTTACTCATAATACTTTTTTATTTCGGACTGGTTATATACGGACTGGTATTTCAGACTGGTGGTAATTGCTGTTTTAATGCTCAACTCTCTCTCTCGGAGGCAAATTCATAAATTATTTATTTCTCTGGGTAGTGGTACTTCCACATTTTACTTGATAAGGATAGGTCACACTAATCATAAAAACTTGTTTTAACATTTATTTTTTTATTTACCTCTATAAATTAGCTTTCTCAATTAAGCTTCTGTCTGCTATCTTCCTTCTATTTTCTTCATCTATACTTCTGGAATCTAATATCAATCTATACAGCTATTTCATCATTATCCCTAAAATACTCAATTTCCCTAACATTTTTCCCTATCCTGTGCGGTGGTACCAGTCGGGTGGCCACTCTTGGGTCCATAACTCCGCTGTCCATCCTTACACCTTCTGAGACCAGGGGAACATCATCCCTGCTCATAAAAATTATTGCCGGAACATTTCTACGGTCAATATATTAAAATAAAAAAATTATAAGTAGTCAATTAGCGACTAATACTAAACACTTTTGGGATTCTTCATACAGTTGCTGTTTACATTTATTTATATATTTCTTCTTCTTCTTCTTGATTCCTTCTTCTTTTCCATTAACTAATAGCACATAACATTATTGATAGGCATTATTTTAAAATCCTTTTAACTTTCCTTCTTGTGACATTTTTCTCCGTATCATTTCTTCTTATATAATCTTCAATTCAGAGAAATTCTAAATTATTGTTGTATTAATTATCATCCTCCTTCAGTTTCATTGGAGTCATTCAATTATTCTTTATTCTTCTTATCTGAGCACATTACCATCAATTGTTTTTATTTATTTATTTATTCTTGTTTGTTACCATAAAATATTATTTTTCCTATTATCTCATTTTAAATCAATTCCTTATAAATCTTATTGAATAATCTGTTCTTATTTTTTGTTAAATCAAATGGTTTCGAAATATCTTAAGTAAGTTGTACTTACATACTTTTTATTAAATCATATCGTTTCTGAATAATTATTGAGTAAGTTGTCCTTACATGCTTTTTGAATTTTGGGGTTGTTTAATTTCTTCATTTTAAATTATATTGTTCGAAATAACTTGAGTACGTTGTCCTTACGTGCTTTTTGAATTTTGGGGTTTTTATTTACAATGGGTTGCTTGATCGGTTTTCAAAAATTCAGTCCCCTTTTTTCTGGTTTGTTTGGAATCTGTTTAACCGTGGTCCATTATTTCCTCTATACTGGTTGTTCGGGTCTCTCTAGTGTATAGAGTTATTTCTGTCCTTGTGACATATCTCACTATTATGCAGTTCCGCCATTTTGTTGTTATAAAACTTTCATTCATGCTGAAGTCTACCATCGTTTTTCGAGCTGATTCTTCTGCACCGTTTCTTAATTGTCCAAATGGTTCATACATAATCTCCAGATGTCCTCCATGCTCCTCGGTTAGTTTTGGCCTTTTCGGTCCTTCTAATCTATCTGGGAATTCAAGTGTGGTTCGTTTAAAATTTCTACCTTGCCTTACTTCTCCTGGTTCCGTAATTGGTATATTATGTAGCTGAACCAATCCCCTTTTAATCATCTCCAATCCTTCCCGTGTATTTATTAATTTCCTTTTACGCGTTTGTCTTATTTTCATTGTCTTTATTTCATTATGAACCCGTTCTATTCTTCCGGTTATATTAATTGGTATCTCGTCAAATTTTTCTTGGGTCTTCGCTTGTATCTCCATTATTCTAATATCGTTATGGTTTCCTATTTGAGTAATTTTGGTCTCTACTTCCACTCTTGAGTTGTATGATGGTTTCATCTGTCTTTTCCAGAAGCACCTTAATTTCAGTTATTTGTTGTCTTCCTTCCACTTCATAGTTATCAACTCTTTTGCTCAGTGTTTCATCAACAATTATAATACTTCCATTGATGACTTCCCTCAACGCTAGGTCTTGTTCATTGATGATTTGCCGCAACTCCTTATTACGGTTTTCAATTTTTTCATCTATTTGTTTGGTATTTTCCAGAATCTGCTTTCAGCTCTCATCGTTCCTGTCAAACCTTTCATTAATTTGGTTTAAGCTTTCATTTATCAGCCGGTTATTCTCATCAGTTTCCTCTTTATTTTTGTCAAACTTCTCATTCATCAGTTTAATTAAATTCTCACTCAAAATTTCGTTTTGTTTCTTTGAGTTTTCGTTGATACTGTCTATTTTGTTTTCTAGCCTTCCTGAATTTTCATGTATACTGTCTATTTTTTCATTAGTTTGTCTTAAACTCTCATTAGTGTCCTCATTTTGTTTCCTAAAATTTTCATTAGTTTGTCTATTATCTTCTTTGATACTGTCTATTTTTTCATTAGTTTGTTTATTCTGTTCCTTAATGCTATCCATTTTCCCCATCATTAGCCTCATCATTTCTTGCCAATCTGGTTCTTCTCTGGCTACCGCTTTATCTGGTTGGTCCCCTTGGGCATCCTCTTTATTGCTCGTCTGTTGTTCTATTTCGGTGTCTGTAACTACCTCTGTTTCTTCTTCCCGTCTATCTTCTTCTGTTTCTTGCTCCTTCTCCATCCTTTTAGTAACACCTCTCGTATGCATTCCTGTGCCTCTAATGGTTGCCTGCTCCAGTTAAGTAATAATTAAGTCGATTTTTTACTTAACTAAAGCCCACTCGTTGAGCGCCAATTTGTAACAACAGATAAATAAAGTAAATAAGATATGATTGGGTTCCAGGGTTTAATCAAGCTCCACGTTGGTTTGCGCCAATTTGTAACAACAAACCACTGTTACGTGTGTTTAATCAATCTGTTATTTATAAATATTATTTATGTAGTCTTATAAGTGACCTCCTGCAATTCAAATTTAATAGACAAATATATTTGTTATTAAGTTATTTTAACTTTTAAGTGGACTATAATACAGGTTTACCTAATTATTCAATAGTTACGCAATATTAATGATATACTTCATGTATTGACTGAATGTATTAAGAATTCTTGCCAACCCTAGTCCCTCTGTATTGTGTAATTCAATTCAAAATTTGTACAGGAAACACGCTAGTTCGGCAATCTCACGTTCCACCAGCTGCTGACAATTAGCGCGGTTATTCGTAATTGGCTTGCATCTAGGTTAACTGGTTCACCGGATTTTTATCACCCTTTTACCTGTAAATTACTCCACCCACAACATATAATACCTATTCTACAATAACATAAAACATCATCATATACAAGAAAGATTCTTTATTGATTTTGTTCTTTAATTCAAACTAACAGTTCTCTTCAAGATGATAATATCATTATATCGATTATACAATGGTAGATCGATCGTCAGTTGACCAAGTTCCTTTTGATTTATACAAATTAAATATCTCTTATCCCAGGGTACGTGTGATTCTTTTAACGATTAGTAAGGCCAGGTAATGCAAAATTAAGGTTACTTTAGTATTACAGAATGTTATTAATTCTTAATATAATGAAATTAAAAATAAGCTGGTTTTACCGGGTTGATGAATCTCAAAGTGGCAGTGTACGTCAGCAAACAGTTGAAAATTGACAAATTCGATTACTTTCCTCCAGAAAAAGTGTTCCAATCCTTAATAAAATTGGCGGTGGGATGTACTGGAAAGCCCCAGGAACTCTTCTGGCCTTCGTTCTTCTATTACGATCCTAGTGGTTGTCCGTCCAGGTGGAATTGAAGTCGTATTGTAGCTTCTTCTTGAAAGTGAAGGTTATTTCTTCAGAAACGAAGTCTTCGTATATTTTTTCTATAATTCCGTTACTTTGGGCCTTTTGCTTCCCTCAATTAGTCTCCTGATTACATGTGAAATCGGGTTTAATACCAAATCCAACAGAATTATCTTGATGAGTGAAGTAAGGAGTTTTCGACCTTTTTAGAGGTATTTGGTTATAATTTTAAAGTCTAATTTATTTTATAATTCATCAGTTGTGTCATAGGATTAGTTTTTCAATTTTAATTTATTAATTTAGATTCATTTTTTTCAATTTGTGTCATTCTTTTTAAAAGTGTCTCCTCATCTGAACTCAATAGCATATAACAATCGAAACGAATGATTGAAAATCAACAAGATTTTTTACATTTTAGTTACCCTAACAACCACTACTTTCTGTCATTGGATGATATTTGATATCCTAGAGCCAGAATTATAAAATATTACTACTCTTTTTTAATAAAATACTCCATGCTTGGAATTATACCAAATTACCTAAAACTATCACCCAATCTACCTTATTAAACCGTATATGTTTTACTATAGTTTCATTGGACTAGACTTATTAAAAAGGTATTAATTTCCTTTTATAAATATTTAATTTAGGCCTATAGGTTTTCTTACAACTGTTATATTAATTTCGTTTTTTAACTTAATTTTCTTTACCTGACCTACTATACAAATAGTTACTGGTTCATGGTTATTTACATTAATTTTAATTTCCTGGTTTTACTTTATTCTATTAATTAATTCATACTGGAACCCTTCATTATTTTACAACATAATTATAAGAACTACTTGTCAACTTTTAAACACTTATTGCCATCCTGGCCAAGTTTACAAACATTAATTCAAAACAACTTCATTAATCAATTTTAGTCAATACATTTAACCTAATATAATACCTAACACAGGTATTTATACTTAATTGTCTAAAGACAATTTTAACATAAATAAAAGGAGTACCACTGATTAAGTACTTCTATAAAACAACAGTTCCCTCTTACTATACACAAAACATAAAATAAATATCCTGTAAACACTACCATGCTACAGCATAAAAACAAGTACAATTTGTAACACATTAACCATTAATTGGGATAGTATTTTATACTTAATATTATTTATCACATCTCTTAACTTTATGTACATCTCAGATGTACTAATTACTGAGTAACCTTAATATTGGAGTATGGTTCTTGACCATAGTTACTTCATTTTTTATGTAACGTTGGGGACCTCAAATCTGTTATGTTACATAACACCCCCAATTCAAAAGAAGTTTATTTTTGTCTCAACTAAGTTTAGTAAAAAATAAACTTATAGCTCGTATCTGATTAGTTTGTCCTCTTACTCATAATACTTTTTTATTTCGGACTGGTTATATACAGACTGGTATTTCAGACTGGTGGTAATTGCTGTTTTAATGCTCAACTCTCTCTCTCGGAGGCAAATTCATAAATTATTTATTTCTCTGGGTAGTGGTACTTCCACATTTTACTTGATAAGGATAGGTCACACTAATCATAAAAACTTGTTTTAACATTTATTTTTTTATTTACCTCTATAAATTAGCTTTCTCAATTAAGCTTCTGTCTGCTATCTTCCTTCTATTTTCTTCATCTATACTTCTGGAATCTAATATCAATCTATACAGCTATTTCATCATTATCCCTAAAATACTCAATTTCCCTAACATTTTTCCCTATCCTGTGCGGTGGTACCAGTCGGGTGGCCACTCTTGGGTCCATAACTCCGCTGTCCATCCTTACACCTTCTGAGACCAGGGGAACATCATCCCTGCTCATAAAAATTATTGCCGGAACATTTCTACGGTCAATATATTAAAATAAAAAAATTATAAGTAGTCAATTAGCGACTAATACTAAACACTTTTGGGATTCTTCATACAGTTGCTGTTTACATTTATTTATATATTTCTTCTTCTTCTTCTTCTTGATTCCTTCTTCTTTTCCATTAACTAATAGCACATAACATTATTGATAGGCATTATTTTAAAATCCTTTTAACTTTCCTTCTTGTGACATTTTTCTCCGTATCATTTCTTCTTATATAATCTTCAATTCAGAGAAATTCTAAATTATTGTTGTATTAATTATCATCCTCCTTCAGTTTCATTGGAGTCATTCAATTATTCTTTATTCTTCTTATCTGAGCACATTACCATCAATTGTTTTTATTTATTTATTTATTCTTGTTTGTTACCATAAAATATTATTTTTCCTATTATCTCATTTTAAATCAATTCCTTATAAATCTTATTGAATAATCTGTTCTTATTTTTTGTTAAATCAAATGGTTTCGAAATATCTTAAGTAAGTTGTACTTACATACTTTTTATTAAATCATATCGTTTCTGAATAATTATTGAGTAAGTTGTCCTTACATGCTTTTTGATTTTTGGGGTTGTTTAATTTCTTCATTTTAAATTATATTGTTCGAAATAACTTGAGTACGTTGTCCTTACGTGCTTTTTGAATTTTGGGGTTTTTATTTACAATGGGTTGCTTGATCGGTTTTCAAAAATTCAGTCCCCTTTTTTCTGGTTTGTTTGGAATCTGTTTAACCGTGGTCCATTATTTCCTCTATACTGGTTGTTCGGGTCTCTCTAGTGTATAGAGTTATTTCTGTCCTTGTGACATATCTCACTATTATGCAGTTCCGCCATTTTGTTGTTATAAAACTTTCATTCATGCTGAAGTCTACCATCGTTTTTCGAGCTGATTCTTCTGCACCGTTTCTTAATTGTCCAAATGGTTCATACATAATCTCCAGATCTCCTCCATGCTCCTCGGTTAGTTTTGGCCTTTTCGGTCCTTCTAATCTATCTGGGAATTCAAGTGTGGTTCGTTTAAAATTTCTACCTTGCCTTACTTCTCCTGGTTCCGTAATTGGTATATTATGTAGCTGAACCAATCCCCTTTTAATCATCTCCAATCCTTCCCGTGTATTTATTAATTTCCTTTTACGCGTTTGTCTTATTTTCATTGTCTTTATTTCATTATGAACCCGTTCTATTCTTCCGGTTATATTAATTGGTATCTCGTCAAATTTTTCTTGGGTCTTCGCTTGTATCTCCATTATTCTAATATCGTTATGGTTTCCTATTTGAGTAATTTTGGTCTCTACTTCCACTCTTGAGTTGTATGATGGTTTCATCTGTCTTTTCCAGAAGCACCTTAATTTCAGTTATTTGTTGTCTTCCTTCCACTTCATAGTTATCAACTCTTTTGCTCAGTGTTTCATCAACAATTATAATACTTCCATTGATGACTTCCCTCAACGCTAGGTCTTGTTCATTGATGATTTGCCGCAACTCCTTATTACGGTTTTCAATTTTTTCATCTATTTGTTTGGTATTTTCCAGAATCTGCTTTCAGCTCTCATCGTTCCTGTCAAACCTTTCATTAATTTGGTTTAAGCTTTCATTTATCAGCCGGTTATTCTCATCAGTTTCCTCTTTATTTTTGTCAAATTCTCATTCATCAGTTTAATTAAATTCTCACTCAAAATTTCGTTTTGTTTCTTTGAGTTTTCGTTGATACTGTCTATTTTGTTTTCTAGCCTTCCTGAATTTTCATTTATACTGTCTATTTTTTCATTAGTTTGTCTTAAACTCTCATTAGTGTCCTCATTTTGTTTCCTAAAATTTTCATTAGTTTGTCTATTATCTTCTTTGATACTGTCTATTTTTTCATTAGTTTGTTTATTCTGTTCCTTAATGCTATCCATTTTCCCCATCATTAGCCTCATCATTTCTTGCCAATCTGGTTCTTCTCTGGCTACCGCTTTATCTGGTTGGTCCCCTTGGGCATACTCTTTATTGCTCGTCTGTTGTTCTATTTCGGTGTCTGTAACTACCTCTGTTTCTTCTTCCCATCTATCTTCTTCTGTTTCTTGCTCCTTCTCCATCCTTTTAGTAACACCTCTCGTATGCATTCCTGTGCCTCTAATGGTTGCCTGCTCCAGTTAAGTAATAATTAAGTCGATTTTTTACTTAACTAAAGCCCACTCGTTGAGCGCCAATTTGTAACAACAGATAAATAAAGTAAATAAGATATGATTGGGTTCCAGGGTTTAATCAAGCTCCACGTTGGTTTGCGCCAATTTGTAACAACAAACCACTGTTACGTGTGTTTAATCAATCTGTTATTTATAAATATTATTTATGTAGTCTTATAAGTGACCTCCTGCAATTCAAATTTAATAGACAAATATATTTGTTATTAAGTTATTTTAACTTTTAAGTGGACTATAATACAGGTTTACCTAATTATTCAATAGTTACGCAATATTAATGATATACTTCATGTATTGACTGAATGTATTAAGAATTCTTGCCAACCCTAGTCCCTCTGTATTGTGTAATTCAATTCAAAATTTGTACAGGAAACACGCTAGTTCGGCAATCTCACGTTCCACCAGCTGCTGACAATTAGCGCGGTTATTCGTAATTGGCTTGCATCTAGGTTAACTGGTTCACCGGATTTTTATCACCCTTTTACCTGTAAATTACTCCACCCACAACATATAATACCTATTCTACAATAACATAAAACATCATCATATACAAGAAAGATTCTTTATTGATTTTGTTCTTTAATTCAAACTAACAGTTCTCTTCAAGATGATAATATCATTATATCGATTATACAATGGTAGATCGATCGTCAGTTGACCAAGTTCCTTTTGATTTATACAAATTAAATATAATATTAAATATCTCTTATCCCAGGGTACGTGTGATTCTTTTAACGATTAGTAAGGCCAGGTAATGCAAAATTAAGGTTACTTTAGTATTACAGAATGTTATTAATTCTTAATATAATGAAATTAAAAATAAGCTGGTTTTACCGGGTTGATGAATCTCAAAGTGGCAGTGTACGTCAGCAAACAGTTGAAAATTGACAAATTCGATTACTTTCCTCCAGAAAAAGTGTTCCAATCCTTAATAAAATTGGCGGTGGGATGTACTGGAAAGCCCCAGGAACTCTTCTGGCCTTCGTTCTTCTATTACGATCCTAGTGGTTGTCCGTCCCGGTGGAATTGAAGTCGTATTGTAGCTTCTTCTTGAAAGTGAAGGTTATTTCTTCAGAAACGAAGTCTTCGTATATTTTTTCTATAATTCCGTTAGTTTGGGCCTTTTGCTTCCCTCAATTAGTCTCCTGATTACATGTGAAATCGGATTTAATACCAAATCCAACAGAATTATCTTGATGAGTGAAGTAAGGAGTTTTCGACCTTTTTAGAGGTATTTGGTTATAATTTTAAAGTCTAATTTATTTTATAATTCATCAGTTGTGTCATAGGATTAGTTTTTCAATTTTAATTTATTAATTTAGATTCATTTTTTTCAATTTGTGTCATTCTTTTTAAAAGTGTCTCCTCATCTGAACTCAATAGCATATAACAATCGAAACGAATGATTGAAAATCAACAAGATTTTTTACATTTTAGTTACCCTAACAACCACTACTTTCTGTCATTGGATGATATTTGATATCCTAGAGCCAGAATTATAAAATATTACTACTCTTTTTTAATAAAATACTCCATGCTTGGAATTATACCAAATTACCTAAAACTATCACCCAATCTACCTTATTAAACTGTATATGTTTTACTATAGTTTCATTGGACTAGACTTATTAAAAAGGTATTAATTTCCTTTTACAAATATTAAATTTAGGCCTATAGGTTTTCTTACAACTGTTATATTAATTTCGTTTTTTAACTTAATTTTCTTTACCTGACCTACTGTACAAATTTACATGACCTGACCTACTGGTTCATGGTTATTTACATTAATTTTAATTTCCTGGTTTTACTTTATTCTATTAATTAATTCATACTGGAACCCTTCATTATTTTACAACATAATTATAAGAACTACTTGTCAACTTTTAAACACTTATTGCCATCCTGGCCAAGTTTACAAACATTAATTCAAAACAACTTCATTAATCAATTTTAGTCAATACATTTAACCTAATATAATACCTAACACAGGTATTTATACTTAATTGTCTAAAGACAATTTTAACATAAATAAAAGGAGTACCACTGATTAAGTACTTCTATAAAACAACAGTTCCCTCTTACTATACACAAAACATAAAATAAATATCCTGTAAACACTACCATGCTACAGCATAAAAACAAGTACAATTTGTAACACATTAACCATTAATTGGGATAGTATTTTATACTTAATATTATTTATTACATCTCTTAACTTTATGTACATCTCAGATGTACTAATTACTGAGTAACCTTAATATTGGAGTATGGTTCTTGACCATAGTTACTTCATTTTTTATGTAACGTTGGGGACCTCAAATCTGTTACGTTACAATATCTATATAACCCAAATACCACTGACTGACTCACTGATCACGATATCTCTGAAACCACTGAATGGATATCAATGAAACTTTGAACATAGCTTCATCATAGGTCTTAGGTGCTCACTAAGAAACGGTTTTAAAAACTTTCACTCCTAAGGGGCAAAAAACCAAATACTGAAATTTATCGCGGAAATTGCATACTTTGTAAATGAAGTAGTTGACATCTCAGTTTACTGGAAACCCCAAATACATTTAGTCCTGAGTTTTTAATCATTGTTTAAAATTGAAAAAAACTTCGTTGTTTGCAGGTTCTTATAGTCGAGAAAATTTCGAAGTTCAATTAATTAATAAATGTATGTCCTTTTTTTCTCGGAAACGGCTCTAACGATTTTCTCGAAATAAATAATAAATAGCTGTTGCTATGAATGTAAATAAACAAACTAAGAGTTGAGAATTTGTACAATCTATCTAATCCTATACTATTAAGCGAGCAATAATTGTACAATTACGTACAACGTGAAACTCCGTAGCGAAGCACGGGTATTATGCTAGTACATTATATACATCAAGAAACGGACTGTAGCAGAAAGTGATTGAATATATATATATATATATATTACATTTAATATTTATAAATAAATTTACTCAAGTTATACCTGTTTTTTCCTTATTAGGAACATGTTTCGGGTACCATCTTGTTCCCATCCTCAGCCTTGAGGATATATGTATATTGTTACAACACAAATAAGCCAACCCAATACCAGGGATGAACAAAACAATATTAAATATAAAATAATACTTCATGTTAAATAAAAATGATTAGTTTAAATAAAATATAAAAACTATGACTCGACAAACGACGACTTTGACCTAACCCAAGTGATTGACCCAACAAAAGGAAACAAAAGAAGAAGGGAACTACACAAAAAACAAACGAGAATGCAACCAAAGAAGAAAAGAAAGTGATTGACCTAACAAAAGGAAACAAATGAAGAAGGGATCCACGAAGAATAAACAAGAATGTAACCAAACCAAAGGAAAAAAAAGGAAAAAATCCAAAAACCCAAACAAAAATGAAACAAGTTCATAGAATTAAACGACCCAATGTAACACGTCGAAGTGTACCCAAAGGAGAGGATGGAAAAACCAAAATATTAACCAAATACGATGAAAATGAAGAAGGAGGGAAATAGATAGAAATGAAAACCAATAATGATACACAAACAAGTAATAAAGCAGAGGAGAAGGAGAAATAATGCACTCAAGAATAATATTGGAACCAAGACCAATAATTACCCTGTGAGAAAGGAAAGAGTAACTGTTATTACCCATAAATGGACAACAATGATTTAGGGAAAAAACCCTATTAAAAAAGGTTAAAGATTAAAATGATAAAGAAGCAAACTAAACTCCAATTTAGAATTAGATGTAAGAATAGTATTGTAAGAATATAAAATTGTTAATAGTATTAAGGATATATTGTAATGAAAGAGAAATAAGTATAGGGATTACCCACTAAAAAACACATAGTATAAACAGTGATACAGTGCAATAGTGTATGTGTAAAAACCCCAAAGTGAAGTGATAAGGAAGGTACGCTAATTAAATTATAATTAACTAGATAATTTAAAAGTGAAGGTGAGGTATAAATGGGAATAGTGTAAGATATAGAATATAACTATTATAAGAAATAGTGAATAATAAAGAAAATAGACACTTAATAAATCTGTAAAAAACACTTAAGGTTTAAAAGTGGAAAAATAACAGTGAATAAATATATGGTGAAAAATAGTATTAAGTATGAATTATAGATTAAGATATGCTGAACACTGGAAAGTGGTGATGACATTATTATTTAAGAAAAGATGTTTAAGAGATTTAAGTTTAATTATAACCGATAGTAATTAAAAGGGAGGATCCCAGGAAAGAATAAATTGAAGGTGTTGACATGGAGAGAATGTAAAGATTGTTTAAAAATTAAGAAATTAGAGACAAATCAAAGACACCCAAGTTATAAGGGATAGTTATAAATTTCATAAAAGTGATGTTGTTTATCACAATAAAAATAATATGTATTGTAAACAAAAAATTAGCAAATAATAAGTTGGAAGGAAGTGATGATATTTCTCACTCAAAATAATAACTCTAATAACTTATAAAGAATTGTTCGTTTTAATGTTATGAATAGGATATGGCTGAAAGAAACTTGCAGTCCATAAGCCTAAGTGTTATGTTTTAAATATTAAGATAGAGAAAGCAATATTGACATGTAATCAAAACACCAACAGACTCAAAATACAACACAACCAATAATAATAACAAAGTAAAGCCCATCAGGCTGAAACGAAATGTGATTTAAATGAAATAAGTCAAATAACATAATGGCTACTCAGGCCTATGAAAGGGCATAACTGTCAGAACCAAACAACTAAAAATTATAACATATTAACAAAGAAATTAACAAATCTGAGGTGAAGGATTCACCAAGAATAAATTGTAAATCATTTGTAAAACAAAATATTATAATAAGCATTTGTATACAAAAAGAAATGTAATTAACAAGCATTAACATAAATGTAAAAACATAAAATCTAAAATTACCCAAACTTGTGGGGTATCAAAATAATCTATGAAAGGAAATACATACTATAGTGACAATATTTAATAACCAGGAAGGAAGATAGAGGAATAACAGCAATCAGAAAATATACGAAGAATTCGAATTTTGATAACAATACATCATCTCAAAATCAACCAATCAAAATCATGCAGTTGCCATGGGAACGGCAGTTGAAGAGGATTACCATTGAATACCGTTAGACAGAAGTGAAGCGTCAGTCAGAGAATACAGAAGCCAATGTTGGGAAGAACGATTGTCTATTAAAATAATGTAAAAAAGTAATTAAAGTTCCTAACCATGACAGCATAAGAAGCAGACGACCATTTATAGCAGCCAACTCGAGATCCAAGGCAATTAAACGGAAAATTACCCGAAAAGAACATCCAGATACGTTATGAAAAAGATGCCCAACCCATTGAAGCCCCAAAATTAATGAAAACAGAACTTATTGCAGCCAAATCCTACCCTATCAAACGAACGAAGACACCGAGTCATGCTGAGGTGTTAAGTACAATTAAATTACTTATTTTCCAAAACCCTAATCACTCTAAATTTTACTAAAGGTAAATTAATCTCACTATAAACCAATATTTCTCTTTCACAGATTATCTAAGTAAAATAAAACTTGCTAAAAACTTGTTAACGTTAAATATAACCTATTAGTTAAACACGAACTTACAAAACACATTTAATGACACCACAGAACAGATTGTAACATCACACATTATTATTTATGTACACGTAGAATAAGGTAATATATTTTTATTGTAACCATAGGAATTCTTTAGCTCATAGTCACAAGAATCCACGATTTTGGAAACAAAAATAATTGTAATACTTCAACGTACACAGCCATCCAGAAGCTAATTGTTTCCTTGATCGATTCGTCAAGCCCAGAGGACAAGAGTTTCATGTAATCAGTCGGTGCAAATTTTATCATTATATAATTGTCAATTTGAATATTTTAATTATCACCTATTAAAAATCACTATTACAGGGAGTAACCGTCGTTATTATTTCATAGGGAGTGCTTTATATATTACTAGAGTTTACTTAAGAATAGATTTGATGAGAAGCGAACAAGTTGTCATTTGCGCAGCAGCATCGACAATTCAGACGGCTGTGCGAGTGGGATTATTTGAATGCCCCGACCGTCACCGCTGATAACTCATCAGACAATAATTTTAGTTGTTTTATATAACGACTTGGCGCCACCCGGGATTAACACACCCCTATAAACAACAGGTAAGGTTACTGCCGTGTTATACAGGTGATTACCGCAACGCTACGGACATCGTTAGCCGCGAACATTAATGTAACGACCCCGGTGCGAGACGAACGCACTAATCATTATTACACATACAAAATTGGTGTACATTTTACAGGTACGACCAGAACCTCTCGTTACAGATAGACGACTCCAACGTGAGGCTTCAACGAACACGAGGACGTCACAGAATTTATCGTTACAGATAGACGCATACAACGTGAGGTTTAAACGAAAACGGACAACCTCATTCATCTCGTTACAATATATATATATTGCAACAGTACAACCATTTATGGTACTGTGCATGGCCAAAATAATTTAAATAAATAAATATGGATTAATAAACATGATTCAGATTGCAAGCTGGATCGTAGTAAAAAAGGGAACGCAGAATTCCTGCATGGACACGCATATCTGGCCCACCTGTCGCTAGCGTTGTGTACACGTGTATTTTGTTTGTGTGTGTGAAGCCTGTCCGTTCCTGAACTGTAACCAACCCTTTTCAAGTATTGATAGACTTTGTTTTATTTTAATTATAAGAAAAATATGTACGATATGGTAAAACGAAAGACACCAGAAGGTGTAGAAAATACAGGTGAACAAAGGGTTACAAAACCGTGCCAAAGTGACGGAAAGTGCAATTACTATAAGTAAAAAGTGAATAGCTCTTTTTGTAATTACAATAAAGAAGTGTAATTTACGCATAGTAAACATATAAAAATTAGCTATCGATTGAGCATCGAGTAGTGTGAAACAGACTTCGTAATTTGCGAAGATAGGTGAAATTTTTGAATTGAACCAGAGTGGGGGTAAAGACGCTTTGACAAACTCTGACAAGATGACAATTGTTTAGACCTGAGCTTTTGCATGACCTGGCTATAAATACCAGGTCGGCCTAATAAAGTTTCTTCTTCTATTTTCAACCATTGCCGTAAGAGGCTATGTCAGTCGACAACGTTATTTTAAATCTACAGTGAGAGTCACGGGACAAACTGGAAGTCTAACCAGAACAGCAGAGCACCTACGAAGAGGTTCGATGGACTCACGTACGATCCATGAGAGGATACGAGACAACTAGTAAACAGTACTAGCAGTGGAATCCTGGAAGAGGACCAGAGGACCAGAAGAACGAGAAGGACAGACCGAGGACCTGAGGAGGACACACTGATAGTATCGCATCAAATGAGGTGATGAAAAACTATTTTTGTTAATTACAGACAATTGAAAGACTCTAATTAACATAGAATGAAAAACATTCGAACAGTTAATCAATCATAAAGAAATGTACATAAATGTAAAAGCAGGTTGTAATATAGAATAATTCATGTATAGGAATTAGTAGTTGAGTCAAACATAAATGCTAAGAGAGAAATATTTGAGTTTAAATTAAAATCAATTAAAGTATTGAGAAAGGTTTGTTTGATATGACTTTAAATACAAAGAAATGAGAGTAATTGATAAAGTCTTTGTTTGATACAGTAAAATGCATATGCAATAGTAAATAATGAAAGTCAAATAAGATTAAATAAATTAAAAATAACAGTAAAGTCAGAATTACAGAAAATAATATGAGATTGCAAAGATAACCACACAATGAGTAAGCCGAGAGCAAAATATTTAATTAATTAAGATTAGATGATAAGGTTTATGCATACCATGTTATATATAATTTGTTAGCTATAAGTCATGTGCGAATGGTTCATACAAACGATTAATAATGAGTATTATTTCAATATGCGAAATGAAAGAATTATGTTTAAAAAAAAATAAAATAAATAATGGAAAAATTTTAAAACTTATATAATGCATCATCTTCTTATTACGATTACACCCATGAAATCAAATTTGTGTTGTTATGTTATATAATTTGGCGCTCCAAAAGCGTGGGGCTTCACAAATTAAATAAAATTACATTGAAAATGTGTGAGTTGTTATATAATTTGTTGCCCTGAATGTGGGGCTCGACACGACAATTTAACTATTTAAATTTCTTATAGCTAAATGTACGCTCTATAAATACAAGTGTGGTAAACATATAATATGTATAACAATTAAGATTCGTACAAAATATTCTCATATATTTTGTTGTTGTTGTTGTTGTTGTTGTGTATTACGACACAACTGGCGCTCAACGAAATAATATCATTTTAAAGGCGTAATTGTTATATTAAGAATAACATAATTAATAATAATATTTAAATAAATAAAATTCGTAATTCGGTTCCATAATAATAATATTTTAAAACATAATAAGGAATAAATAAATAAATAAATATAAATAATTCAATATGGCAGCACCAGGAAGCTTTGATATGGAAGCACTTCAAACTATGATGCGTGCCTGGATGGACGAATTAGTTACAAAACAAGCGGAAAATTTAAATGAGAAACTAAATAAGCAAACAGAAAATTTAAATGAGAAACTAAATAAGCAAACAGAGGACTTGAAAGAAAGTTTAAATAATACAATAAGCGAACTGAAACAAGACAGCAAAGATAGTACTACAAAATTAGCTAATAAATTTGTAGACATGAATAATTGCATTGTTGCATTCGAAAATACGATCGAAACAACACTGTGAACAAACCATAATAATTGAAAGTAAGAGAGAACAGACGTTCATAATTAATGATGATAATTCTAGTGAGATAATTAACACTAGGGAAGAATATAAAGTAGAATATAAGCAATCATACCTGGTAAACGATAATATCCAATTCGCTGTGCAAACTCACAGTAAAACACGTAAGAAAGTAACACAATTAAAACACAGCATTTGCGACGAAGATACGCACAACAATTATCGACCGAAGGGTAATGATAACAATAATTGTAACTATAATTATAAAAACTACAGAGATTATCATACACGACGCATGAAGAAACGAACAGCTGTTTATTAAGCCACATACAAACTGCTAAGAAGTGCGATCAACAAGAGAGGGAACGCAGAGAGAATGAGAGAGAAGAAAGCAAGAGAGAAAAAAGTTATTCGTCGCATCGAAGAATAAAATTCTCACTGTATGAACACGTGAATTACAAGGTGAATGCAGACATTGACACAATTAGGGTGAGAAGCGGAAGTTGTTAGGTGTCGGTGACTATACTACAAGGAAACAATGCCCAGCATCTAGTCGAACAATACAACGAATTGTGTAGTCTAAACTAGGGTGAATTAGAGACACTCTACGCCCGAATGTAAATAGAAATTATTTTGAAAATATTACTGTTTGAATTGTTAATAAGATAAGGAGTTGAATAATATGCAAATAATAATATGTTAATGATAAGATGTAAATGAGCAGAAAATTGCCATCTCGACGGAGATAATGTAAAGAAGTCTTATATAATAACTGAGATTGTAGCAAAAGTGCGTAAGAAAAAAGATCTACAAATGAGTAGAATTAAGATCAACTACCAGCAATAGGAGGTACACAACTATTCTCATCAAACTGGTAAGGCAAGACTGGAAGGTAGTATTATAGAATGAAATGTTGCATTAATTAATAAAAACCCATACATGAAAGCGTAGAATATGCATCAACTTTGAAAATGTTATTTATGTCTGTGAGAAGATTTCAACTATTAATAATATGTTTAAGAGAGTTAGAAGTGAGTTAAAGAAATGTTATGATTGTCAGACGGCTGGTCAAGCGAAAACTTCATACTTATGTGAAAATGCAAGGACACAGAAGAAAGCGAAAGTGGAAGTCTAAGGGCAGAGACTACTTAGGACCCAGTACTACAATTAAAACATCGAGCAGGTTAAAAACATAATAGTCGATATAGACGTGTTTCTAAGACAGCTCATCTGTATCCGATCATGTGACCCACAACAAAGCTAAAAATATTCTGTTACGGAAGTGTATTTCAGCACATGGTAAGAATGAAGAAAATTATTGGCGATCAGAAAGTAAATCTAAGAGTGAAGATTGGAATAAAACGTTAAGAGAAGATGGAATTCAACCCATACTCACAGATATATGATGATGCAAGAAGAAGAGAAGTTGGTAAATATCACACCAGTGCTTTGAGGAAAATTCCATTCATGAATAACTGGGTCACTAGAACAACTGAAGTAGCAAGAATTGAAATGGATACCACAACAGATGCATAGACTCTACTTGCATAGAGGGGGGAATATTGCTCAAACCTCCAAATAAGGGTAAAATTGAAAAATCACATATTCATTATTATTCGCACATAAAATAAATAAATGTGTTTATAAATAAAAACAATACCATATTATTTGTCTAATAAAAAGGCAGAGAAAAAACAAATTTTAATTTGGTATTAAAATTTTTTTGTTCACCAAGCAGGGAAATAATGCAACAGTACAACCATTTACGGTACTGTGCATTGCCAAAATAATTTAAATAAATAAATATGGATTAATAAACATGATTCAGATTGCAAGCTGGATCGTAGTTAAAAAGGGAACGCAGACTTCCTGCATGGACACGCATATCTGGCCCACCTGTCGCTAACGTTGTGTACACGTGTATTTTGTTTGTGTGTGTGAAGCCTGTCCGTTCCTGAACTGTAACCAACCCTTTTCAAGTATTGATAGACTTTGTTTTATTTTAATTATAAGAAAAATATGTACGATATGGTAAAACGAAAGACACCAGAAGGTGTAGAAAATACAGGTGAACAAAGGGTTAAAAGACCATGCCAAAGTGACGGAAAGTGCAATTACTATAAGTAAAAAGTGAATAGCTCTTTTTGTAATTACAATAAAGAAGTGTAATTTACGCATAGTAAACATATAAAAATTAGCGATCGATTGAGCATCGAGTAGTGTGAAACAGACTTTGTAATTCGCGAAGGTAGGCAAAATTCGTGAATTGAACCAGAGTGGGGATAAAGACGCTTCGACAAACTCTGATAAGATGAAAATTGTTTAGACCTGACCTTTTCATTTAGGCACGACCTGGCTATAAATACCAGGTCACCCTAATAAAGTTTCTTCTTCTATTTTCAACTGTTGCCGTAGGAGGCTATGTCAGTCGACGACGCTGTTTTAAATCTACAGTGAGAGTCACGGGACGAACTGGAAGTCTAACCAGAACAGCAGAGCACCTACGAAGAGGTTCGATGGACTCACGTACGATCCATGAGAGGATACGAGACAACTAGTAAACAGTACTAGCAGTGGAATCCTGGAAGAGGACCAGAGGAACGAGAAGGACACAGACCGAGGACCCGAGGAGGACACACTGATAGTATCGCATCAAATGAGGTGATGAAAAACTATTTTTGTTAATTACAGACAATTGAAAGACTACTTAACATAGAATGAAAAACATTCGAACAGTTAATCAATCATAAAGAATTGTACATAAATGTAAAAGCAGGTTGTAATATAGAATAATAATTCATGTATAGGAATTAGTACTTAGTCATATCAAACGTAAATGCTAAGAGAGAAATATTTGAGTTTAAATTAAAATCAATTAAAGTATTGAAAAGGTTTGTTTGATATGTTTTTAAATAAAAAGAAATGAGAGTAATTGATAAAGTCTTTGTTTGATAAAGTAAAATGCACATGCAATAGTAAATAATGAAAGTCAAATAAGATTAAATAAATTAAAAATAACAGTAAATTCAGAATTACAGAAAATAATATGAGATTGCAAAGATAACCACACAATAAGTAAGCCGAGAGCAAAATATTTAATTAATTAAGATTAGATGATAAGGTTTATGCATACCATGTTATATATAATTTGTTAGCCATAAGTCATGTGCGAATGGTTCATACAAATGATTAATAATGAGTATTATTTCAATATGCGAAATGAAAGAATTTTGTTTAAAAAAAATAAAATAAATAATGGAAAAATTATAAAACTTACATAACGCATCATCTTCTTATTACGATTACACCCATGAAATCAAATTTGTGTTGTTATGTTATATAATTTGGCGCTCCAAAAGCGTGGGGCTCCACAAATTAAATTAAATTACATTGAATTTGTGTTGTTATAATATATATGTGTGTGTGTGTGTGTGTGTGTGTGTGTGTGTGTGTGCGTGTGTGTGTATTTTGCCATATAATTATGTAATTTTGCCATATTACAAAATTATTTTACTTGAAAACATGGAAAATAAAAATGTGCAATATTAAAAATACCTTAAAAGTTTAAATCCTATGTGTTTTATTATTTTCCCGGACAGAAATTTTATGTCTCATAAAGAAGACATGTCAAAGAAAAAAGATGACGAATGGTAATCCTTGTTAAAACTTTTATTGTTAGTTGAAAAATGGTCAGTTAGGGAGAAAATTAACAAAGGTTCATGAAACAGGACATTAGTTAGCCTATAGAAACTGCAAACATTGCTGAAAATTCTCTAATATGTCTCTATTTTGTGTTCAAAGGTGCCTACAAAAATGTTTTATAAAAGAAATGTTGGGTTTTGTTGTTCATGACATGTCTGAGTATCAGAAATAGGCCTACATAATGCACTATTCCAACTATGGAACACTAATTTGTAGATTAAAATTTTTACAAAATTATTTGCCTTAGCCTGAGTGCTAGTTTTGCTTAGTGCTGGTCTTGTACCCCGTTTCAAGATGGACTGGATTGAGGTCCAGCAGGAAAGAACTAAATGAAGACAGAACTTGCACTTGTTATGAAAAAGAGGCTCAACAAAAAATATGCCCACTGACACAAATTGTAAGACTTTTTACAAATAACCTGATCAAGGAGAGTAAAATTTTTGGATAGATTTACCAAATGTGGAGGTGGCAGTGATGGAAACAGCTACAATGGCAGAGGTATGCTTGTCAGTTATTTTCATGAAACACAATATGTTGGAAAACCTGAGCCCCCTGCTGAAGAGATTATTTGAAACATATAACACAAGCATGCCTTTGCCCACTGTGAAAGGCTGTTCTGTGCTGCTGGACTCATTTCTGGAGACAGGTGAAGAAGAATGACAGATAATTTATAAATACAGCTTCTCTTAAATTTAATAAGTTTCTGCAATAATAATTATAAAGTGAAGAATTAAAATTGTTTATAAACACATTTGTTGACTTATTTTAACCTGGTTTAAATTAGTTTAACAACCAAAGTAGTTTGTTCAATAAACAACAACAAAAATAAAACAAGAATGTTTTAATCATTAACAAGTTAATTTTATTTGAACTTTAACTTTAATCAGTTAGTTTTTATATGCATTAACTTTAATCAGTTAGTTTTTATATGCATTAACTTTAACTTTAAGCAATTAAATTTTTTTATTAATTTTCCCGAGACTGATACTTTCTAACATGTAGTTACGTTAGTTAAAAATATCCTGTAATTTCATAAAACAATAACAAACAACACAAAACAAAACAACAATTGTGTGATGTAGACTGCAACAAAAACTATTTAACAAGTGCAGTAACATATCTGCATATTGTAAAAACAGCAGACAATACTTCATTGCTGCTTAAAACAAAACATAAATTTTCTCACAATTGTATACAGTATACTATTGAGCAGAATACAAAAATAACACTAATATCTGAAATCTTTCTGGAATATAGAGCAGCACTTGAACTATATTAAAGTGATTAACAGTAAACTGAATGAATTGATAATAATTAATACATTGATTTTACAAGTACCTGACATATTTTTAGCCAGTTTTTAAATAAAAAGATGTCTGTAACTATGATAGCATCTCCTGTCACATTTTTAGAAACTTTTAAAGAAATTTTTATTCTTCACAAAAATATTTTCTTTTTTACTTAGCTAAATTTCCTATTCCCATGAACAGGAATATTTACTCCATTACAGACAATTATAATGTAGACATCTGTCAACTGCCATATTTAAATTTAATTAGTAAAGGCTTGTTTAAATATAATATTCATAAACAACATAGGTTTTTTGTTACACTTGACAAATATTAACTTGTACAGAAATACACTTACTACACTTCCTCACAACATTTAACATGTTGGTGCATATTTTGTCTTCAAAATGCATTCACAATTTACTAACTTTGGTTTCAATACAAGTAAATGGAATCTATATGTAGTTTGTATTGAAACTGTGATTTAAAGCTTGATCACCATTAAGACTTGCTTAAACTTAGAGATACATATAGGCAGAAAGGTAGATATTTATGGCTAAAGTATAAAGGAATATAACAGGAATACTAGAGGAAGGCCAAACAATAGTATTAAGTATACAGTGTGTGTGTGCGTGTGTGTGTATATGAATTATGTTTCCTACTGCTACTTGGTTTTCTAGTGCAGCAACACATCTGATACAATAGCTTGCCTGATTATTCAGAATAGATTTCTAATGAGACTACAACACAAGGAAGAAGTGGATTCCATGGAAAACAACTGAAATCACGGAAGCATTAAAGAAAAGTGACAGCTCTGACCAAAACAAAAAATTACTTGGAGGACACAATTCAACAAATATTTATAAAAAATGTACTGAAGAAACAAAAGAAAGTGGCTAACTGACATGCCTTGGCTGAGACATCAATGAAATATCCAGATATCTTATAAATGACAGGTTCTTCTCAACTACTTCCAGTGAAGGACAGCAATATACGAATAATTACATCAACTCAGTATATATTCAGAAGATAAAGCTTTTTAACCTCTTTTGGTCATATACATGTTTTCGGCCACTTACTTTCATATTTGGGATTGAACACAAGCATGATGCTAATCTATATGACATATCCTAATCTTAGTACTAAATTATTTTTAGGATAATCATGTTAATAAAAACTGAACAGACCCGTTATGCAATCAATGATGGTACTAACAAATGGCATGTCTTTTATTAGAATCCATACAACAGAAACTGGACATACTGCCTTCAGGTTTTTTAAAATCTGGTCATAATTCATAGAAAATACAACACAGTGGTAAGTATTAAGACTTACAAGCAGAGCCGCAGAGCCAAGAAGCAAGGGAACGTGTTTCCCAGGTGCCACGTCAAAATGACACAAATTGTATTTGTATACTGAATGTTTCTTGGTACTTATAATTATGCCCAATATACTGAATAAGCCAATAATTCTGTTGCCTTTAGAAGAAATTAGCAACAAGTTTACCTTTCTAAATGGGAATAAAATACATTAGTTGGACATGAAAAATTTAAAAACTGAAGCCCATTAGTTAGTACAGACATAGAAAATGCCACCAATGAACACAACTTCTATGAAGCAATAGAAAGTTTGAAACGCCACACCTTACCAGTTGATGTCACTACGAAAATGATGTTGCAACATTATTGACTCTAATTTCCAAACAGTGTCTTGAAGAAGGATATTCATAATTGAAAATTATTAAAAAATACTTAAGAAGCACTATGGGGCAAGAGTGAATTTCAAATCTGAGTATTATTTTGGCTGAAAAATATTCTTTTTTTATCTTTATACGTTGCTAATTGCTAATAAATAATGTTGCACGATATTGTGTTTTCTTTTGTCAATCACTTTATAGACCTAAAAATCTCTCATATAAAATTAAATTACATTTATTTTAACTAAAATTAAAAACTATTGACTGACAATTTTTAAGCCAACTGTGATTGTACATACATTTCTGTAAAACATGACAAACTGATTTAAAATAAGTTTATTGATTTAATGTATAAAAGAATAATAAAACTTGCCAACACCTTCCACACTGATCCATAGGAGGTGCAAGCCCTTGTTTACCCAGGGTGACCCAGACCTAGTTGCGGCCCTGGTTGTAAGTGATATCCATCTAAAAGCTTTCCCTACCTACACTTAACAAATGAAATGAATTTGTATAATATGGCTGTCAAATGCCTATGAAAAAACACAAGCGTATTTATAAGCTTTATATTTACACTGAATGACTCTACAGTCAGACGAGCAATTAGAGAAATTAGTTTCTCACTGGAACCTTACTGAAGCAAGATTATCTTACCATTATATATAATACTTTACACCAAAAACCTTTGACTAGAAAATATGAACACAGAAATGTTTCAAAAATCGAAAATGCTTGTATCTCAGATTCTTTTCATAGTTTTAAATGTTATCCTAACACGCTTGGAGAGGGAACTATAACAATAAAATACTTCTAAACCAAAACAAATCTACTACAGATCGATATAATTGTCTGCATTATGAATGCTACATAACCTATGGAGGGATCTGAAGGAAATATACCTTACTGTAATAACAAAAAACACTACTTAGTTGGCCATTTGATTGAATTTGTATTTAAGTAAAACACAACATGTACAATATATTTAGAGACATTAAAAACTACAGTGATTAACAGCAAGAATATACTATGCACGAGATTCTGATAATGACAGCAATGACCGTTAAATGTTAAAATTATCGGGTTAATTTAAAATATAGCTTGTTATAATTATCTGCAAAATTATTTATATATCTTGCTATACAAACTAATGTTTCTATAAAACAGGCCCCAAATAATGAACAGCCATAATAGCCTTATCTAGTCTTTGTTCTTTTTTTTTTAAACAAATAGTTCTGTATCTAGTTTCTATTGTTCAGCCTACATTTATTGTTTCAAACAGTATAAAAAAAATAAAAGTAAGAAAATGATTCAACATACTAACCTTTTCTCTCAAAATTTACAATAAATCAACTTGTATCTAGTTATAAACAAGCTTTACATGTCCACATGTCAAGCTGCAACAACCTATTCCTTTGAGTGTAACAAAAAGTTAGCTAAAATTACATTACACAAAAAATGTCTAAAGTGAGTAAACTTAACTCTGAAGATAGAGACTAACTACGAATATGCATAATACAAGTTGTTTGTGAACACTAATGAATCCATATACCATTCCTTTTATCAGTTAATTGATTCATGACTTTTGAAATATATAAAACTCATGAAAAAACGTGACTTGCGATATTCAAATTAACACTTCTAATGAAATAAAATATACACAGCATTTAAAATTGTTCATTATTCCAATATTTTATGTAGGCTAATAATACAATATCATGCAGGAGGAATAATTTTGATGTAACCATGCTACAAAAACAGACATTTACTATTTGTCCTGTACTGCTTGAAATTACTGTTATTAGGAGGGTCTGTAATTATTGTATCATGCCATTGTTGGTATAAAAATTGAATCTCACAGGTCATCAGCAATGCACTACAATCCACAACACACATCATCAACGTAACTGTAGAACACTTGTCAACATGACATGTAATAGCAAACATTCACATTCAGTGTGGATGATCAAATTTTGCTGCCTACAAGTATTTGAAATGAAATCCCAATTCATGTCTCATATATAAATATTTATTAATTACTGGCTGAAATATCCTTTTACCTCCCCACACAAGAATTTTATATTATTTACTCACAATTTCTTTAATTCCTTCAGTTTACATTTCAGTAATATACTTGCACAAATGTGGACATCTGTCTTATATTGTTTCCTATATTATATTCATAATAACTCAGTTATTCTTGTTTTAATGAATTTAAAAATATACAATACTTTTTTCAAACATTTTTTAATTATTTCTTTACACTATTTTGACAGTTTTTCTTTCTTTACTGTCATCTTTAGATATTAAATATAGAAAGAAGTAATTAATTAAATTTAAAATTACCAGTTTAATAACAGCTGCTGTACATATATGTATTTGTTTAGACTGAAAATTGACTACTGAATGAAATTTATCGTATAATTATGATTACTGTGTCAAAATATAATATTAATGTAATATGCAAGTGCATGAGTAACAATTCTTATTTGTCGTATCAAACAGCACAATTTCTCACAAGCCTTAATAATAGCACTGTAGTTTTCATATTGTTATTACAGATATTGTAAAAACAATTGGTTTATCATGTTTCTTCAATTAACTTAGTGACAAAAATGACTGATACTATACATACACGATCTGGATTGTATTTTAGCCACGGAAATTCGTAACCCTGGTAGGTGGTGTGTTCACCAGGAGCGTCAAGTGTACGTCGCCCTGTACTATTTGACCAAGATGACATGGAACTTTTTCTGTCAATATGATCTTGCCTCATCTATGCAACTAAAACATAATTTAACATTAACCAAACATTAATGTCATGTATTAGCAATTATTTTGCCTTTGCACAAAGAACTGACACAAACATATATAAAAGAATGTAATAGACATATTCAATAAAATACCTACTTATTGGTTAAACCATTGTATAAAAAAACTGTAGGCCTACATTTAAATTTCAGGGTTAGGATATACCCCAACAAGAACATTCTGATTAAAATTAAAATTATACAATGTGAACATAAAAACTTTTGTTTGTCACGTAAACAAAACTATGAAAATCAAATTTTAAACTTTAATTTAGATAAAAAAGCTTAAAAAATACTCATTATTTTCAATCTCCATGAATTTTCGTTTTCTTATACTCACACAACTAAGACCTACCGCATCCTAACATTTTCATTACTACAGTAAATTTACCAAATTTTTATTATTAAAAAATTGTTATGATCCATACAGAAGACACAAAGATGTCAATGGATAATGTGGCAAACATATAGGATTAATTTTTTAATATATGCATGTCGCCAAAATCTTTTTAAAGTTTCTCATATTTAACAATCTGATAAACAGATAAAAGTTAACATTACTTAAGCTATGAAAAACAGTTACCATTTTAATAACTTATTCTCCTTATCAATGAAAAACCAATATCAAAAAATGGTTGCAAATCTTCTGGTTTTTCTTTTAAAATCATTAAAATCACATATTGACTTCTCAGTAATGGCAGATGTTAGATAAAAATAGCTCCATAATAGGGCAGTAACCCACTTCAACATACTCTAGAGTAATGGATATTTGTTGTAAATGGCTACACAAGCATGTTATTTGGTATTGTGAAGATCTAATAATTCATTAATGTCATAATGTAAAAACAATTTGCCACAGTAACATGAAAAAAAGAGGGCTACAACAACAAATTACAAGCATTTATTAATCAAAACTACAATTTTGGAACTGAAATTTTAGCTGATGAATCCTACACTCAGACTGACAGAGCAAGCCTTGACCCTGATTGAAGTAAAAGAATTTAAATAACGTGAAACTGAAGAAAAAAACTGAATGTCATTGACTACTGAAAGCTACAAGGAGAATAATGGCCTTGAATATCATGTCTGCATACATTTAGAAAAAAACTTCACAAATATAGACAAAAACATTCTTGTAGAAAAATGGACACTAAAATGTAAACCCTGCAGTTTCTTACAGTTCCCAGCCATACAAAAATGAATGTAAATTTTATAATTTTCTACCTGATTACAAAACTGTCCCAAACATGAAACATTGATTAAACTTCACATAATTTTTATAAGGCTCACATGCTGATAGTTTTTAATAAGGAGACTCGAACTGAGATGTTTTATACCATTTTGAAGTACTGGACTATATTTAATAAACATTTTTTTGATCTGGCTTATCAAACTTATCATGTTGTATATATTTTAGTAAATGACATCTCATTATGTGCACTAAGTACAATTATTTACAAGTGTATATCAGTAAAGTGAATCTTCATGTTTATATATTTAGGGGAGATGAGGGAGACTTGGTACCTGGGGAGAGTTGGGACATTTAAATTTTCCAGGTATTAGGTTGGTACAAGGATCAGCTGAGTTTGTGTTTTGAAGAGTTTTATGTGCTGGTTTACTTAGTATAACATACTGAAGATTCTGCCACATTCTTAATTGCACAGGTAAGAAAAACGTTTTTTACATGTTAAAAGTAAATTTTCTTACTTTTTAATATTTACATTATAAAAAGGGTGTTTGTTATTATGTTCGTTTTTCAAGCCTTGGCCATGAATATATCTCATTTTAAGGTTATGTCAGTAATGCAACTTTACCTCCAACTATAACCTACAAAAATTTATCACACTTTTTTTGTTGATACGCTGTTAAGGGAGACATGGGACAAAGGTTTGTGGAGAGTTGGGATCTGTCCCAACTCTCCCATAATCTTTTACTTCATATAGTTTTATTAATTTGATTATATTAATTTATTACTTACATGAAATTAACTTTTTTATTTTACTGTTACAGGTGTAACCAAGACGCCATTAATTTATAAAAAAAAAAGAATTGCCAATTATTCCTTATGATGTTAAGGAAAGAACTATTAAGGAGTTCAGAGAGGGTGGAGGTCTTCGTCAGGTTGCTAAAAAGTATATGATACCTAAGACAACTCTGGCCAGATTAGCAAAAATTAACTCCACCGAGTTGAAGGAAACTGTAAGTAATTACGGCGCTTTATTTAAAAAATCACAAATATTCACAATAACCCAGGAAAAGATACTGACTGAATATTTGTTGTTTTCATCAAAAATGCATTATGGGCTCACCAAAACTGATGCGAAAAAGTTGGCGTATGAGTTTGGCTGTGCTAATGGAATGAAAATTCCTGAGAGCTGGAAATTAAAAAAGATAGCAGGAGAAGATTGGTGGAAAGGTTTTGGTCGGCGAAACCACACAATAGCAATACGTAAGCCAGAGGGCAACTAGTTTATCACGTTGCACTAGTTTTAATAAAAAAAATATTGAAGACTTTTTTGATAATCTGCAACAGGTGTACAGTAAAAATATAAATTGGATGCTTACTGTATATATAATTGTGATGAGACGGCTTTAACAACAGTGCAAGCTCCTAATAGAGTAATTGCTCAGAAAGGTTTAAAACAGGTTGGCCAAGTAACATCTGGTGAACGCGGCACTTTAGTGACTGGGCTGTTCACAGTAAATGCAGCTGGGAACTTTATCCCACCATTTTATGTATTTCCCAGAGCAAATTTTAAAGATTATATGTTGCATGGAGCACCAACAGGCTCTGCTGGATGTGCCTATAAATCTGGATGGATGACTGCCGACAATTTTCTGTTGTATTTGGAACATTTTCGTAAGTTCACAGCACCATCTGTTGAAAAACCAGTTCTGTTATTGGTAGACAATCATGATAGCCATATATCAATTGATTCCATAACATTCTGCAAAGAGAACCATATTATATTATTGACGTTTCCACCTCACTACACCGAAAAACTACAACCCTTAGACGTGGGTGTATATGGACCCTTGAAGTCATACTATAATGGGGCATGTGATGTATGGATGAATACAAATCCAGGAAAAACTATAACTATTTATGAAATAACTGCATTGTCAAGTGAGGCTATGAATCGAGCTCTAACTCCTAGCAACATTTTATCTGCATTTAAAAAAATTGGAATTTACCCATACAATCGGTCAGTATTTGAGGACTGTGATTATGTGATGTCTTATGTAACTGATCGGCCTGCAGAAGTTGAATGTAATCCTGTTGAGCAATGTATTTCCACTGAACCTGGTGATATCTCAATTGTTACGAGTCCTACAGTTGCTTCTTCCCAACCTTCAGCATCAACCTCTCAATTAATTTCACCTGAAGAGCTTCGACCATATCCAAAAGCAGGTCCACATAAGAAATCTAGAGGTGGCCGTAAACCTGCAAAAACCCTTATACTTACAAATACACCTGTAAAAGCAAGATTGATAGCTGAATTGAAAGAGCGCAAACATGGAAAGAAAACCTACAGGCGCAAAATAAAATTCCCATCAAGTAGCAGTAGTGAAGAAGAGGATTATCCTGTCCCATTAATAGATACAGATGATGACCTCTAATCGTTAAAATTTTCCAGCGATGGAGATGAAGACATAGAAAAAGGTGTGAGACCTGATGACTTTGCTATTGTACGCTTTGCTACTAAGAAAATTATGGTCCACTATGTTGGAAAAATTGTGAGTGTACATGAAGAAGGCTACGATATTAAGTTTTTAAGAAGAAAAAGACGATCGTTTGAATTCATTTTTCCTAATGTTGATGACACTGCTTCTGTAGAGAAAAATGACATCGTAAAAAAGCTACCAGCACCAATGTCATCAGGTGGAACTGAATGCGCTGAGCGCATTTATATTTTTTCCAGAAATTTATTTAGAAATATTGAAAATTTGTGATAATTATATGTAACTTTGTTTGGTGTAGTCCATCTTCTTGAGTCTGCTAATTAACGTAAAAACTGTTAATGTCAAGATGTAAAAACTGTGTCAAGATATTTGAAACAAAACAGGTTTTTAATTACATGTATATGATGAATCTTAATTTTTTACTATGAATTTTTTTTTAGTTTTATAATAAAGAATTAAATAAAATCAATTTTATCATTATTTATTTACTGTCCCATCTCTCCCATAAGCATGTCCCAAGTGTCCCACATAAAGGGAGACATGGGACGAAATGTTTATAATTTTTAATGTTGTAATTTAAAATCTAAGTTACATTTTACAGGTTCAAATTTTTTTCACAAGATACAAAAGACTATAACCTTTCTGACTATCCAGTTTTAATTTGAAAATATGCAAATTCAAAAATTACAGCCTTAAAAATGTAAAAATTGTCCCAAGTCTCCCACACCTCCCCCTACACATTAACAATAAATAAGTATCAGGCTAAATAATTGATAATGTGGAAAAGTATCAGGAAGGAAAAGACTTTGGCTGTAAAGTTGTGGTCAACTTTTATATATTTATATGGTTAACTATGTACAGTAAGATGAACTACTGTGTGTGTGTGTGTGAGAGAGAGAGAGAGAGAGAGAGAGACCATTAACAACATATTACAAGAGCCTTCATTCTCATTACCTTTAGTAACAGTTAATTTTAATAACATAGAGATGGTAAGACACAAAATAGGGTACGCCGTCATAAACTTCACAGAGAACTATAATTACCGCACTGCGTATGAAAAGTAATTCTTTTAAGTCACAGGCTTTATAAAAAATTGTTTAATCATTATTAATTCACAAATTCTTTATAAGCACAATATCATACAGTTGCAATGGTCAATTTAGTTTCAATGTCATATACGAAGGTTAGGTCTTCAATAACTCACTAATAATAATTTAATTATTCCCCAGACTTCAAACAACTTACACAAACCATGAAACCGGTACACATTCCTTAAATAGCACACTGTTGTACACACAAACTTATGACATTACTCTTAAACTACGTACAGCAAGACTTCAATAAAATTATCTATGATCAACTCGCAATTCAGTTGGTTAACAATTTTAACAGTAGATGGCACTGAAGTATGTAAATACATATGACTGCGCTATACAATTTCTTCTATGTAGAAGATTGTGACAGTTTAAATGCAGGGAATAAAATCATCTTTAATTATAGATAAATTACAGAAAATTATCTAAAAATCATAAATTAGAAAAATAAACTTGTTAATGGAAAAAGAAGAGTAATATAGTGTCTTCAAATATATCGTATTTAAACACTAAAATTATTAATGTTTAAATACGTGGCAGTTCTGAACGTCATGTACCCTACGGGCAAGATAAAATACATTTTTGAACAATTACACGTTATATTTATAGTCTCATTAAATTTTTAATTTTCTCTAAAATCCTTATGCTTCGAGCACTAGTAGGGCGGGCCTAACGTAGAAAAATTTGTTAGATAAATATTGAGAACACGTATAGCTGTTAATTGCAAACCATCTATCATCGCCTTGGGCGCCGCCAAGGAGGTACCAGTGAGCCTCTCAAAAATTTTCTTGACCCACCCTCTGGACCAATACTATAGACTGGAGCGTCTGTAGTACGTAGTGTGTTAAATGTCAATACAGACAGTAGGGAATGCTTTACATACAGAAATCTTAACTGTTACGGTAAGAGTTTAATGTTATTAACAAAAACACATTTGCTACAATAATGGATGATGGTAAGCAGTTTATAACTTAACAAACCGAACACAAAAACTGACGTAAATCATGCCATAGCGAAGTATCACGGCTAATTAGCAAGCCTATCATAGATATAGTAGATATATTACCCTATGTTAGACATATGCCTATAGAAATAATGTGAATCCGCGCGCCCGTATGATTTGAGTTTGTGGTTTAATAAGATAATGTACTACCCTCTGTTTTTGAAAATAATTAGTTTTAATTCTTAATTTAGTGGTGCAAATAAAATAACTGCACTATATAAGTGTAAACAAAGGAGTGTAATTGCTGTTAAGTAAAGTCAGTGGTAGTGTGTAAGAGTGTAACTTTCTGACTTTGTTTATAGCGGTCATGTGTGTTTTAAGGTGAAGCAAATCAAAGTATTCAGTGCAAAATAGCGCATATTAACATCGTAAGTTTAATCAAAGTACTGAAACGGAAAATAGTTGACTTGGCAGTCTATCCCAGTCATGAAATTTGGGAATAACGGCTTGTTTGCATTCAGTAGTCCAATTACATAAAACAGTACTGCAATACATTATTAAAAAGCTGCCTTATGAGCTTAAAAAATATATGAAATCAACCTAAATTTGATGTGCATTGACATTACTTTAAAATTTTAGTATTTTTGTGGTAAAAACTAGGGCTAGGACTGTTGCATAAAATGAATTTGTGCAGTAACAAAAGGGATCCGGTACGGTTACTGTGTGGGTATATAATTATATAAACTTCTAGTTCGTTTACAATAAATATTTATTAATAAATTGGTAAACATAAAAGAGAACGGTAAGATAAGTAGAACTAATTATTTAGAGTTTAAGACTGATTTTTTGAAGAAAAACTGGTTTAAAATGTCAGATATCTATAAAAAGAAAAGGAGAATCATTTTAATGCAGATAGTTTTGATTTATTCGATTCATTTTTTCCAAAAATAAACTGATTTACAAAAAATTGCTGTGCACGAAAACCATAATGTAAATTATGAAAATAAAAAGCTATTCTGTGAGTTTCCTGTTGTTGCGCAAGCAGCAAAAGAAAGGAATGTTCAGTTTTCTCAGGAAGCTTAAGCCAGTGGTTCTTAGTAGTCCTGACTCTATAAATATCCTAGAATGTTTCCTCAAAATTTATCTGCTTCTCTTTAGCTACTGTAAAGTATAGCTTAGCATTAAGCAAAATGTACAAGTTGGCCTCAAGTCATTGCCGGTACTGCATCCTGGGAGAGGTAATTTGTGTTGTTCAAAAAATCAATAGCCTATTTAAGGAGCACAATGTATAGTGAACGGTTCAACAGCCTGTCTTGAAATAATAGCACTTGAAAGAAAATTGGCTAGAAAGTTACTCGGCTATTGTACTAGATAATATTGCTGTCAGCCATAATAATAGGAGAAATAACTTGTTTTGTAAAACTGATTCTGTTGGACATGAGTATAAATAATATGTTTTAATGTGGTTTAATATTATACATTTGTACTACTATGACATTTCCACTGTCAACCTGAGTACTTGACAAAACTACAAAAGATAAGTAGGTTACACAGAAGTGATGTACTGGAGTAGATATATGCCTACTTAATAATTAGGGAACGGATTTTAAGGTAAATAAATATTTTTCATATTTACGACAATAATAAAATATTTTTCATAAATAGGTTATTAACACACATTTTAAACATTTCAATGGAATGCGTCGATTTTTTTCCAGTTACTGCGTTTAATTTTTTTGTGTGTACATTCACAACCCAAAGAAGGACGAGGAGAAACGTTTTTTCGGGTAAATATCACTATAATATTGACGACTCGGAACACAAGTTTTTTATAAGTAAAGTTTTACGTTTTTACTTATAAAAAACTTGTGTTCCGAGTCGCCAATATTATAGTGATATTTAGTTAAGTAACGGAACGTCATGGACAACGAAATCCAAGAAAAAAAAGTTTTTTCGGGAATAACCTTTATGTGCCATACATAGTGTTGCAAAATGATGGTGTGACTTCTATGTGATTCACTTTTGCGAGAGAACGAGTCATTATTTTTTAGTTTATTCAGTCAAGTGCCTATTGGTCGCGTGTAAAGCAGGCAGGCATTTTCTAGTATTTTATACTTTTGGCCATGTAACTATGTTGTCAGACTAAACAATTGATATAGTTTATACACTCGCTGTGCCTATTCAGAATTGACGTAGTGACCCTATGTATAGGCCTAAGCATAAAATGAATTTGTTTCCTTATTATCAGAGAATAGAATAAGTAACACAACTGGCAACTCAATAATACTTTTTTGTTCAAGTCAATAATACTGGCAACTCCTGAAATTTTTTTAAACAGTGTTGTAGAAACAATGTAGGGCGGGAAACGATTGTTTATTTTGCAAGCGCTAAACCAGCTAACTACCAAAGTTGTCTTTGTATACATCGGTTCTCGTATTACATGATAGAGCCCTTGTCGCGTCGCGTTCATTGTTCGCCAGAATACCGAAAGTAAAATGTAGTGAAAGCGCCCGGTTACAGCTGTAGTTAAAGAATATAAAGGTATATTCAGTTCAGATGGAAAGATACTATATTGCCAGCTTTGTTGAAATGATCACAAGTTACGCAGCATCTATTCGGCATCAAACATATCGCTGCGGCTTCACGTTCTAGCTCGGAAAAAGTGCCTTTAAGTGAAATAGGACCCTTCCCCTCCTCACATTCAGGACTTAGGCTGCGGTTACATTGCATCAGAATTCGTACGAAAATGTGGTCGTACGAAATCGTGAGAGTTCGTGCGAATTCGTCAGAAGTGAACAAAACCATTGTTGTTCATAGACGCGGTTAGTTTGCTTCCGATCTATTCGTACGAATACTCACGAATTCGTACGACTAGTCGTATGCGAATAGTTTGTTTTTCATCAGATTTCGTACGAAATTTGCCCTCGCCAGAAGTGTCTTCTTGAAATGAATTGTGAAAATCTTATCACTCTCGTCGAGGAAAGACGATCACTGTGGGATCAGAAAAGTAAATAATACCACAACCGAGAATTAAACAAAAATTTATGGAAGGAAGTGGCAGAAATAATGGACACTACAGGTAAACAATCATGTTATCATGTTTTTTATTTCTACTGAGTTTAAATACTACAATATTTATTTACATCTTTTATTGTTTGTATTTTAAAGTAGATAATTGGTACAGTCTTTCATTTGTCGGTACTTCAAAGATTAATGTTGACACTGTTAAAATATTGTGTAAAGTTGTTTCTGATTTCGTAGGCTGCATTCGTACTTCTATTGAAACATCGTGTTCTGTTGTTTACGTTTGGAGGTGGTTGTAGGTACATGTTGAGTTGCCTGAAAAGCATCTGGGATACCTTCCAAATTAATGATTATATTATGAAGCAGGCAAATACACTTCACAACTAAATCTATTTTATCAGGATGAATTTCAATCTCAGTTTTTAAAATTCGCCATTTTGACGTTATTATACCGAAAGCACATTCAACAAGACGCCTTGCTCATGAAAGGTTACGATTGAAAATTTCTTGTTCTATTGACAATGTTTGTCCTACAAAAGGTCTCATTAAATAATTCTTTAAAGGATATGCTGCGTCTCCTACAAAAACATGTGGGACAGTAATATCTGTATTTGGTAAAACCTTTGGTGGAGGGATGCGAAGTGTACCGCTTTCTATATTGTGGTACAGTGATGAGGTTGAAAAAATTCCACCGTCACTTTGTTTGCCGTAACTTCCAACTTCAACACTTACAAATTTGTAATCAGCATCTGCTAAGCCTTGCAAGACTATAGAAAAGTATTTCTTATAATTATAATAAAAAGATCCAGAATTAGGAGGACATTTAATTCTTATATGTTTACCATCAATGGCTCCGATGCAATTAGGAAATTTCCATTTCGTATAAAATTGAGATGCAATTGATGAAAACATTGTCTCTGTTGGAAATGGCATATACTTTTCATTTAAAGTGTCCCATATCGCTGAACATGTGTCGTAAACTATTCGCCGAACTGTCGTATGTGACATCCGGAATGAGAAAGCCATAGATCGAAAAGAGTTGCCAGTAGCTACGTACCTAAAAAAGCAATTATTTTAGTTGAAATAATGGTTTATTTTTCCTTACTCATTAAAGATTTACTATTAGGATTAATTTACTGATTACTTTCATAGCTTATTGTACAAGTCACTATTGCTTTGTCACTTAATAAAATTGCAAAATTATAAAGAATATGGCAAAATTAGAAATATAAAAAAATGCTTGCTGTTGCAGAAGATGATGTTCGTCAGAAGTGGAGAGGCCTGCGTGACACATTTCGTAAAGAACTCTACAAGCTAGAAAAAAAGAGATCTGGAGACGCCGCTGACGATGAGGTGTCCTGCAAATGGCAATATTTTTCTCAATGTTTTTTATTAAAGCTCAGTTTACTCCACGAAAAACAAGTGGTAATCTTCCTGATATTCGACATGAAATATCTGAGCCACCTGTTGACGAGGCACAAGAGAGTTTACTAGATGCAGCGTACAGTGAGAACGAACAATCTCATCTACAAACAGAAGTGAACGTGGAAACTGACGCTGAAGCAACGTTTACATCTCATAGTAAGAAACCATTGTCGGTCGCCAGCGACTTACAACAAAGCAGTACCTCTTCAAAAAGAAAGAGAAATGAGAAGGACAGCGCACTGCAGAAATTAATGCTGGTGGAAGAAGAGAAATTAAGGTACTTGAAACAGAATTCAGAGAAACTGCAAGATGACGATCGTTATTTTGCTTTAAGCCTCGTCCCTTATCTCAGACAACTACCAACCCATCGTAAGATGTTTGTTAGAGCAAAATTTCAGGAAATTCTTGCTCAGGAACATGAAGCATTACATCGCAATAATATCTCCCCGCAACAGTCGTCCACACCCTCATTCCATTACGGCGCTTCAACACCCTCACCATCATCAATAGAACTTCTAAATCAGCAATGCTTGCAATCAATCGACAGTGACAACTCAAGCTGTAATAGGGATACTACTTGTAATAATGGTGGAAACCCTTCGTCAGACACAGCGAGCAATTATTTTTCTAACTTTATGTAATAATTATTTAATATTATCATTATGCAATGTAATTTTATAATTTTGATTAAATACAAGTATTTTGATTATCAATTATAGTTTCACTTACCTTAATGTTATAATCAATTTTTAACAAAAATTGATGGAGAAATACATATCGAAAGTTAGAATGTTTCAGAAGTTTCGCGCCGACAGTCTCCAAAATATAGTCGAATGTAGAGCGTCTCATTCGGGTATATTCAAAGAACTTTTCGTCATTTCTTCTAAGCACGTCATACGATCTTCCAAATTCCCCATTCTCACTTCTCGATTCAAAATATTTTTGAACCCACTCACGTCTTTTCAACCTTTCAAGTACAAGAAACTTTGTGGCAGGAGAGTCCAAAAAGAAATCAAGTTCAACTGGAACCATCTTTAATTCGATTCCACTCAACACTCGTACGATTTCGGAAAGAAAGTGTTTCCACGCTATTCGTACGATTTCGTACGAACCGTTACTCGCGAGTTCTCACGAATTCGCACGACCATATTTTCGTACGAATTCTGATGCAATGTAACCGCCGCCTTATGAAGTATCGTGATTTTTATTTTGATTTGTGCAGAGCTTTCATTTCAGTAGACCTTCCTCTAGTCAAACTAACAATCCAGTCTTAGAAATTGTCTTGTGAAATACAGGAGTAGTGTGTTGGGGGGATATCGAAACAGGAAGTAGTGACGTCACGATCCTGACCTACCTCAACAGCCAGTGACGTCACTGAAACAACAATGGGGTCATTGTTTTAGTAGCGCCTATTGTTTCAGTAGCGCCTATTGTTTTATTCGCGCTATTGTTTTAATGCCGTCACAGGCTGTTGAGGTAGGTCAGGATCGTGAGGTCGTTGATCCGGTCATCAGAGTAGATCGTGACGTCACGCTTCCTGTTTCGATACCCCCCGTACTTGACCGTGTGTGTGTGTGTGTGTGTGTGTGTGTGTGTGTGAGCGCGCGCGCGCTAATTTTTTCGCAAAATAATTCGCACTCGTTTATTTTAGTCCCGGTCTCGTTCATTTCGGTGTAGGTCGCGTACATCTTGGGGTCGATGCCGTGGTCCAGCTCGAGCTCCGGACGATGCGTCGCTCGCGACTGTCGAGACAAGACTGAACGGGTTAGCTAACAACCCTCGTTTATATAGACAGACAATCTCCCTCTTGTTCTACTAATGAGCGTAATTACACAGTACGTATTGCACGATCCCGGTTTCACGGCGATACGATGGAACAGTTCTAACAAGCGGATTGCACAACAACACATAACTTAATAAGCAATCAAACCCGGTCCGTGAAAGTCAACGAGAGACGTTGCTTCGACCGCGGTCAATGAAAGACTGACCTCGTCAACACTTTGACATTCATATATAATGGTGGGCAGCCCGGGAAACAAACGAGGAGGGGGAAAAATAACGTGCATACCAAAAGAAAAACAGACGTTGTTAAATCAGTTATTTTCTCTGTTGTTACTTTTGTTTTATAGTATTATAATAAGTCTTAAATCTTAATCTTGCCCTTCATCAATGTAACTATATCCTGTAGCCTCAGGTTGTTGGTGCCAAATGATGTTAAATTAATTATTTTCTAACTATGTGAATTAAAAAATTTGAACTCTTTTATTCTGTCTTGTCTTAATTTCAATAAATTTTATTATTCTTTTCTCTTTAACATATATTGGGAATCACTAACACACAATGCCCTTCTCTTCAGTTGGTAGCTCCTTTAGGTTCGATAACATGAAAAAAGTTTCTCAGGGTTATTAGAAAAATTAATTAAAGTCTATGTACAGTTAAAGTCATACATATGAAATAAAATATAATAATTGTAAATAGGTTTCGGTAATGTGATGTTGTATATGTGTGTTGAATTATGGGTTCTTTGGATCATACAAAAGAAACAACTTAAATAGGAACAACTAATTAAAAAAAATTACAATGAACAAATAAAATTAATAATCATAATGTTTATAGTGTTTTTGTTATTTCATTTCACTGTTCTTGTGCTTTGAATTGAATAATGTTTGATCAAAGGTATATTTTAACATGATGGTACTATCTCACCAAATTTGTTAGTCTACACATTATTTCTTGAGATTTATCTTCTGGCCTTCAGTTTTCCGTGTATTATATTAAACCATTATGCTTCTCATTATTTTTTAAGTCTTCCTTCATTAATTCATTGTGTAACATTAGTTTTTTTTGTAGAAAATTTTCAGCTTCAAATTAATGTGTTCCGACCTATTTAAAATATATTTCAACAATACCCTTTCTTTAAAAAAACTCCCGATTCAATCAGTAATGCTCTTGGCTATGACATGTTTATGGGTCACAGGTTTGTTTTTATATTTTTTAATTAACATGATTCAGTGAAATCTTGTTTTTTATTAGTCACTGATGTATATAATTAGTTTCTAGTGCACTATTCCACTATTTTTAATTATTGTACACTTTGTTTGATCTTACTATATTATCTATATAGTTGTTTTATATAAATTATATGTTTTATTCACTGCTTATTTATAACCAGGTCTATTTCCTATTCACTTTCACTATACACTGTTTTTTATCGTCAATCACCGTTATTTTCACTTTCTTACGTTATTAAACTACCTAACGTTTGTGATTATTGTTTAATATTATTTTAATTGTAATATTTAAATCACTTTCAGTTCGTAGTGCGATTACACAAAATAACTGCTTGAGGTTCGCAGACCTCCCTATAGTTTAATAGGCTTATGTAATAACAAATGTTTTTTTTCCTTCCTAATTTGTTAACATTTATATACTATATTTTTATTTATTACAACTATTTACATATTTATTATCATTCGATCTTCCCTCCTGGGTGTAACAGTCATCGTCATGTCATTGCCTTGTCATTGTCATTAAACTATTTAATGAATAAGTTTTCATTTCCAATTTCCGTTGTATTTGTTTATTATGATAATTCCCTTTTGATTTGTATTATCTCTTACTCCTTGACATTATTAATTATCTTTAAATAGTTACATTTTATGTTCATTTCTTTATTTGTTAAATTGATTTTATACTTCTTTGTATTTCATTTATAAGAAAGATTGCGTTTAGGCATAATTCACAACGAATTTTGATGATTACATTATATTTACTCTAGGGCATAATCTTGTTATGTTACAACGTACACACATAGAAAACTGTAGGAAGTGCATCGTTAGGAATTGTACAACCCGATTATCGAACGAGCCCAAAATAATTGAAAACAAGCAATATTTTATGTAACATAAACAAACCAGGTAGCACCATTTAAGTCACTAACAAATAAGTAATAAAAATAATTAAGCAATAAACAGAAATTTAAGATCACAAAACGTGCATTATGTCATATCAAAAGATCCACCTACTCGGAAACAACTATAGAATTGCACGACAACGCGTATACAATTAACGGAACGAGAAGGGAAAAAAACCTGTTAATACCAAAACATATCTGCATAATTTAATACATGCAATATTTTGTGTAACAAGTCGTTAGTGCCAACAAACGTCTTTAAACAAATCTGTAAAACCCGTTAGCACCATTTAATTTATAAACAATAAAAATAACGAAGCAATAAACCGTGATTCGCGATCGTAAAACGTGTATTATGTCATGGCAAAGTACCTGGCTATTCGCCAACACTAACAGAAGATAGGTCAGAACGCCTCACAGAATACAACGCAAGAGATCTGGATTGCATGCAACGGTTCCAAGAAAAAAAAATCAAACTGCAGCCATTCATTCGCACCCCTTCGGCAGTGCGAGAGAGAGCGCAGAATTTAGCAGGGCGACGGCGGAGGGGGGGGGGGCACGCGGTGGGAAAATACAACCCACCCGTGTCAGCGGACGTGGCACCAATTAACATTCCCACATGTTAGCCGATGAAGAGGAGTTTTTAACAAGTAGGATACCAGAGAGAGTGAGAATGAGGAAACGCTACACATTGCATATGCTACGCCTTTAAAGACAGTTGCAAATTGTTAAATATACTTTTGGTTAAATATACCATGGTGGTGGTGCGCGTAAAACGTTAGAACTAATCAAATTACCGACCGGGGCGTACGACATCGGTGATATCGAAACGTACCTGAAGAAAGCGCTAGTCGACCCGAAATTCAGTCTGCGCGCCAACAACAACACGTTGAAATGTGAACTTTACTGTTCTTGCGAGATAGATTTCGGTAGTACATACACAACACGGGATCGGTGCCATGCTGGGTTTCATCAAGAAAACCAAGTTGGAAGCGTATAAATTACACACGTCGGACGCGCCCGTAAAAATTAACAAACTGAACGTTCAGAAGATAAGGTGTAACGCCGTGCCAGGTTCGTAAAAGACGGACGAAATGATCATATTCTGCATTCGTTCTACCCGACGGTCGAGCCGGGATTCAAGATAGTCGAAACGCCCAGCAACGTCATATACCTTCCGGTGAACGTGCAAAGTTTACGTAACATTACCGTATCGGTACACGAGCAAGACGGTGGTATCGTGAATTTTCGCGGTGAAGTCATCACCGTGCGAATCTACCTAAAACGGATGTAACGATGGGTTTTCACTTCAACAATAGTTGTTTTTCCGTTGCACCATCATCGTCGTCGTCGTCTCGCGCAAAACTTGTGAAGATAAAAGATGAGCGTAAGTTCGGGAAACCCGTTAGTCGACGTTCGACGTTGAAGCGGTTAACACCGGCGAACCGACGCTATCTGATTTCACTAAGCTTCAAAGTCAAGAAAAACAAGTAACATGGCAATCAGCGGTATCCTGGCGGTCGATCGAGGTCCGCTCTTCGACGACACCATCACGCATTACGAGTACCACAGTCACGCGCCGTACGCGTCGTCGCGATACGGTAACAACGATGAAATACGTATACCCATGCTGCAGCAGGAGGTCTTCACTCTACCGATGGAAAGTTTCCTGTACGTCGAAGGCAAGTTGAGCAAGAAGGCCGGAGTGAGTGATACCTACGAAGTGAACGTGAAATTGTTGAACTTCGCAATCGCGTTTCTCTTCGAAGAAATCTGTTACTAATTGGCCGGTGTGAAAGTCGATCGGACCAAGAACGTCGGCATCACGTCCACGTTGAAAACGATGCTGTCCGTCGGCAAACCGGACGTTGATGCGATGAAAAACGCCGGATGGGTGGCACCGACGACTAACGAGATAACACCGAAAGGGAGCAAAGGTGAATTCAACTTTTGCGTACCGCTGAGGAAGTTGATGGGATTCGCTGAAGACTTTACACGGATCATTTTAAACATGAAAGAAGAACTGATACTGTTACGCACGTCCACGTATTTAAACGCTATGGTGATGACGACGAGCAGCGCGACTACGGCTACAGTCGCTAACGCCGATCTCGAACTTATTAAAATCTTGTGGATGGTTCCGTACGTGCACGTGAACAACGATACGCGGTTGGAGCTGTTGGAGCTGATGCGGAAGGACCCACCGCTGTCCATACCGTTTCGAATTTGGGAAATCCACGAGTACCCGGCATTGCCGACGACCAGCAAGCAGACGTGGACGATCAAGACGTCGTCGCAACTGAAGAAGCCGTGGTTCGAGATACTCACCTTCCAGACGGGCAGAAAGAACGATGTGAAAAAACACGCTGACGAATTCGATCACTGCAAGTTGATCAACGCGAGACTCTTTCTGAACGACAAGTACTACCCGTACGATAACTTGAACTTGGATATCGCTAACGGACGCTACGCACTGCTGTACGACATGTATTCTCGTTTTCAAAAATCGTACTACCACAGGACTCAATCCAACATACTTCTATCGCCGGACGAGTTCAGAGATAAAGCACCGCTATTCGTCTTCGATTGTAGCAGACAGGACGAGGCGCTCAAGTCTTCACCAGTCGACGTGCGACTGGAATTCGAGTCCTCGGAAAATTTCCCTGCAGAAACCACAGCCTTCTGCATGATACTTCGCGATTCGCTCAACGTATACACTCCGCTGTCCAACACTGTACACAGACGCACTTGATTTCGTCCCCCACTACCACCACTACTCGGGTAGTTGTCTCCTCCCTCCAACCACCACCACCACCAACAGGAAGTCGTGACCTATATACATATTACCGACTGTTGCATCATCCTGTGTCATTTGAGAGAGTGCAGTTGACTGGGAACATTGTTGTTACTGTGTGTTATTACCCAACAACATGGCGTCGACAATCGTTGGGTTCAACCAGCAGCAGCAGCATTCGCAACCGATACACCGCGACGTGTACTTAGGTCTAACGTACCCGTTGTCGCACAGACGATACGTAACAGCCGGAGTGTTTGAAGAACGCGGTCACGATGTGTGCGTTTCGTTTACGAACGGTGCTCGTCCGCAACGCGTGCTATTCGATTTCACCGATTGGAACTTGTTGATTTTCCTACAGAAACGTATTACCGACGGTCTTCGATATCCTCGTTCGTCCGACGTTACGTTTTTGTTTCAGGACAAGGACAAAGGAGACGAAGACGATAGAATTAAAAATGTTTACGTGAAACGCGGATGTGTACATTTGAAAGAGAAAAAGAACAGTTCGATCGTAATGAACGACAGCGAGTTGTCGTGTTTTGTTCGGTTAATACCGATAATTAAAAAGTATGTAGCGCTTTTGTTTTATGAACAAGAGAATATTAAACTGTACATTGATCGTGTGGTATCGAGTGCGGGAGGACGATACGTGTGCCCACCGGACGTGTTTTGCGATATCGTGATGTACGACCGTTTGTACGACGAACTCGTTATATACGGGAAAGCGGAACCTGTGATACCGGATAATACCGTAGTTGAGCTGCTACGTAACCTTGAACAGGACGAAGAATGTTGAAGGAAAAAAATGGCGGACTGATGATAAAACATCACGTACGCGTTAGAATAGTTACACTTCTCGTCATGTGGCCGCGAGGAGAAGACGAGGACGTTCGAACCGCTGTCGTCGAGTTTCAAGCGTTCCGCGGTGTGCAGAACGAGTACGTTGTCAAGCAGTTCGCCGCGGTAGACCTGTCTACACGATGTTTTACAGTGGCGTTTTTCGCGCCTCCTTACGAACTATCGCGTTTCACCGCGAAGACGATAAGGACCAACGAATTGTTGGAATGGCGCTATCACCGTCTGAGATGGGACGACGGTTACATTCCGTACACGGACGTGTCGCGTACGATCGCGCAAATCTGTGCGCATTTCACCACAATCTACACTAAAGGGTCGGAGAAAGCCGCTTTTCTACGCGTCTACCACCGCAACGTTATCGACCTCAACGGAATTAACGCGCCGACGGCGAGCGACCGGTTAACGAGCTCGTTACAGTGCCCTATCGTGCAACATCAGGACAACAGCGGCGGAACGTTCACCAGGTGCGCGATGCGTAGAGCGTTCTTCTACAGCGAGTGGTTGGTAAACGTGAGAAAACAACGTGCTTTACAACGGTGTACTCTGTGCACGAACGTTATGTATAGCAAAATATTTTAATATGTGTTTATGTGTGACCTTACGCTAGACGATGGGATGTAGCCTATTATAAGCATGTGTATAGTAGTTAAGTATATACGGTGTACTCTGTGCATGAAGGTTATGTATAACAATATATTTTAATGTATGTTTGTGTGTGACTTTACACTACACAATGCGATGTTGCCTATTATAAGTACGTGTATAGTAGTTCTGTATATACGTTTGTGTATCGGGTAGGATATCGAGGTGCGTCGTCCGAGTTTGTTCACGTTATGTGCGAGAGAGAGAGAGATGAACGATTGTAACCGGCTACGTCACTGTCGCGGTAGAAATACTCTTAAACGTGGTCAGGTTGTCCGAGACGAGTCACTGACACGGTGGAAACACCTGTAAACTCGTGTCGATTTAACAGAATCTTTGTGTATGTGATACGTGAAAAAAATACGCTTCTCGATATTCCAACCGTATACCGAACTATTAGTTTAAGTGAAAAAAAAATAAAATAAAAAAAAATGCTAGCTTTAGTCAGCATTGTGTGGTGTACGTTTGATGTTTTACACAACACTGTACACGTTAAACGTTCTGAGTTCTTAGCGTGTTAGGTGTTTGGTAACGCTGGAGTAGGCCTGTTTCGTATGTCCGCGAAACGGGAAAACCACGTAAAAAAAAGCGAAGCATATCTTGTCTCACCTCATAGGTCGCTTGGAAGGGACGAGAGTACATACCATTGTTGTAATTATACGTAATTACCGTAATGATATGTATGACCCTAATTACAAAATTAACTAAAAAAAAAATTTAAGTCAGTGTATTTCACAATACTCGACCGGCTACAGGGAAAGTATTGTTACAACTGTTGCACCATATCACCGTGACACAATATGCCAGAATTCAATCGATAGAACTGTTTCATCATATTATTGTGAAACAGTATGGTGCAATACGTGTTGACAGGATGTTGTGCAATAGTTACACTCATTACTCGAACAAGAGGGGGGATTGTCCGTCTATATAAACAGACCTTATTGGCTATACCGTTCAGTCTTGTCTCGACAGTCGCGAGCGACGCATCGTCCGGAGCTCGAGCTGGACCCCGGCATCGACCCCGAGATGTCCGAGACCTACACCGAAATGAACGAGAGTGAAATGAACGTGACCTAGACCGAAATGAACGAGTGCGAATTATTTTGCGAAAAAAAAGTCGCGCGCGCGGTCAAGTACGGGGTGTATCGAAACAGGAAGCGTGATGTCACGATCTACTCTTTGGATTATCAAGCATCAATAATCCAAAATTTTTGATTTTTTGACGACTTCTCCGGAAGGATTGGTGTTTTTATAACATGAGGATGAGGATTTATCCTTAAAACGCGTTGTTATTGGAAGTTTAAAGAAGTCACAAGACGGTGAGTAACCAAGTGTTTACAAATACTACAATTAAATACTTATACACGTGACTTGGAGACTATAATGTAATGAATATAATGAGAATGATGGTAAATTAGTTTTCGGTATGATTAAAATGACGAAATAGTTTTCGTTCATTTTTGTTGGTTTGTAAAGCAATGTCAGCAGCAAGCCATATTACAGTCGTTAGACTGTTCAATCAAAGTATGTATTTATTGTGACCAAAGGGTACTAAATACGATAATCTATTGTTTTGTATTACCGATGCAGCGTCGTATATGAAGAAATCAGCGGAAGCCCTATGTGTCAGCTATCCGAAATTGATACACGATACCTGTGTTGTGCATGCTCTACACAGAGTGTGTGAGACTATCCGAGCCTTGTCTCGTAATGTGAACACATTGGTATCGAATAGAAAGAAGGTGTCTGTTAAATCCCCTACGAAAATTGATCTTTTCTAAAACAAAATCCTGGCCTTAAATTACCACTAGAATTCTAGCACCCATTATCACTGACTGGGGGATTTGGCTTTCTACTTGTTATATTACGTAAATAATTTTGACAGTATTAAATTAGTTTTTTTTTTTTTTAGTTAGACAAAGATGATGTTTCATCAGTAGAGTCCTTCAAAATCTGATAAAAGTCAGCAGTGTAAGAAATTAATTGGCATATATTTCTGCGAATTTGATTTTCTTGTGCGATTTGATAAAAATAGAGTCCATTAGTCAGGAAACGTCTTAACAGAAACTGTTAATGAAACAGGTTTTGTTGAAAGAAAAATCAGTTCTCTCACACGAAGAAAAATATCGGTATGGAGAACCATACATGACTTCCATGTTCTAAGATTTATATTTAAAAGCATATTCGAAATGAAATATTGCCATAGAAACTACTTCTTTCTATTGCTTCAGCCTTAACCACAGTACTTTGGTCACTAACGTATACCACCTCACTTTTTCGCACTAGATTTTCACTGATGATGGAAGTCGATGGCACTGCCGAAACGTCTGGTTTTGCAGAAAACATTGGACTACGGCTAAACAGCCTGGGAAGGAATTTTAACAAAAACTACATCTTTGTTGCCGATAACGTAGTACACATATAAAATTTTCGCCCCTCCCTCTTCAATTATAATTTTCATTAATTGAAAATTACCCCCACCCCGTTCAACTAGCCTCTTCATTTATAGATATTTCATGTACGTTTCTGCAGTGGATTATTATCAGCTTCTAATCAGGATACTTTGTTTATCAAAATTATGTATTTTACTCTTCTTAAAACATAAAACGTTGCAGGTAAAATACCACTTTATCTTCACTGATCTTCACCAAAATCAACAGGCCTTCAGTCCTCTACAATTCAGGGATGCATGCAAAAAATATTTGATTCTGTTTGAATGTGCGGCAGTTATCGTTCGTCATGTAAACATTTCTCTTGGTTCAACATAAAATGTTGCAGGTAAACTACCCCTTTCCCTTAACCGATCTTCACCAAAATCAACAGTCCTTGAGCACTCTACAACACAGGAAAGTGTGCAAAAAATTATTAGATTCTCTTTGAATTTTCGGCAGTTATCGTTCGTCATAAAAAAATTACCTTTTTTAAAACATAAAACGTTGCTGATAAACTACCCCTTTCCCTTAACCGATCTTCAACAAACCTTGAGCTCTCTTTAGTTCAAAAAGGTATGCAAAAACGTAGTTGATTCTGTTTGAGTATACGGCAGTTATCGTACGTCATATAAAAAATTACCCTTGTTAAAACATAAAATGTTGTAGGTAAACTACCCCTTTCCCTTAACCGACCTTCACCAACACCAATAGGTATTGAGAACTCTACAAAACAGGGCTGTATGCAAAACATCATTTGATTCTGTTTGAATTTGCGGCTGTTATCTTTTACCATAGAAAAAAATTACACTTGATAAAAAACCGTTGCAGGTAAACTACCCCTTTCCCTTAACCGATCTTCACCAAAAACAAGAGGTCTTGAGTACTCTACAAATCAGGGCTGTATGCAAAACATTATTTGATTCTGTTTGAATTTGAGGCTGTTATCGTTTGCCATAGAAAATACCCTTGTTAACACATAAAACGTTGCAGGTAAACTACCCCTTTCCCTTAACCGATCTTCACTAAAACCAACAAGTCTTGAGAACTCTGCAATGCAGGGCTGTATGCAAAATATTATTTGAATTTGCGGCTGTTATCGTTTGCCATAAAAAATACCATTGTTAAAACAAAAAACGTGGCAGGTAATCTACCCCTTTCCCGTATCCGATCTTCACCAGAAACAATAGGTCTTGAGTACTCTACAAATCAGGCCTGTATGCAAAAACGTATTTGATTCTGTTTGAATTTGCGGCTCTTATCGTTTGCCATAGAAAATACCCATTTCAAACATAAAACGTTGTAGGTATACTACCCCTTCCCCTTACCCGATCTTCACCAAAACCAATAGGTCTTGAGAACTCTATAACTCAGGGTAGAATGCAAAAAATTATTTGATTATGTTTGAATTTGTGGCTGTTATCGTTTGCCAAAGAAAATACCCTTGTTAAAACATAAAATGTTGACGGCAAACTACCCCTTTCCCTTAACCGATCTTTACCAAACTCAATAGGTCTTGAGAACTTTACAATTCAGGGCTGCATGCAAAACATTATTTGATTGTGTTTGAATTTGCGGCTGTTATTGTTTGCCATAGAAACAAATTACACTTGATTAAAAAAAAAAAAACGAGGCTGGTAAACTACCCTTTTCCCTTAACCGATCTTCACCAAAAACAATAGGTCTTGAGTACTCTATAAATCAGGGCTGTATGCAAAAAATTGTTTGATTCTGTTTGAATTTGCGGCTGTTATCGTTTGCTTTAGAATAAAAATCTACATACAGACAGAACACAGACAGACAGACAGACACACACAGACACTTTTCGAAAAATGACTTTTTTTCATGTTTTGAGTGTTTTACAATCAGAATCTGCAATAATCTCAAACACAATTTTTTTGCCATCACCATACTTCCATTTCCTCAAGGAACATGGAAGTAAAATTACCCCCGATTAAAAAACGTTGCAGGTAAACTACCCCCGTCTCCTTAACCGATCTTCACCAAAACCAATAGGTATTGAGAACTCTATAATTCAGGGCAGTGTGCAAAAGAGTAGTTGATTCTGTTTGAATTTGAGGCTGTTATCGTTTGCCATAAAAAATATCGGTATGGAGAACCATACATGACTTCCATATTCTAAGATTTATATTTAAAATCATTTTCAGCCAAACAGCCAGGCTGTGTCTTACCTGCCTTTTTATTGCTGTATTAAATGAAAAATATTATATTACATTAAAATGAAAAAATTATAATTTTATTGCCTGGCAACAAAATTATTTTATTTTTAACAATTACCATTGTTTCAAAAAGTTTAAATAAATTTTCAAGTACTTTACTCTTATTAAAACGTAAAAGGTTGCAGGTAAACTACCCCTTCCCCTTAACCGATCTTCACCAAAATCGAAAGTCATTGAGACCTCTACAATTCAGGGACGTATGCAAAAAATGATTTGATTCTGTTTGAATTTGCGGCTGTTATCGTTTGCCATAGAAAATACGCTTGATAAAAAAACGTTGCAGGTAAACTACCCCTTCCCCTTAACCGATCTTCACCAAAAACAATAGGTCTTGAGTACTCTACAAATCAGGGCTGTATGCAAAACATTATTTGATTCTGTTTGAATTTGCGGCTGTTATCGTTTGTCATAGGAAATACCCTTGTTAAAAAAACGTTGCAGGTAAACTACCCCTTTCCCTTAACCGATCTTCACCAAAATCAACAGATCTTGAGAACTCTACAATTCAGGGCTGTATGCGAAACATTATTTGATTCTGTTTGAATTTGCGGCTGTTATCGTTTGCCATAGAAAAAAATCTACAGACAGACAGACAGACAGACACACAGACACTTTTCGGAAAACGACTTTTTTTCATGTTTTGAGTGTAGTAGAATCAGAATCTGCAATAATCTCGAACACGATTTTTTTTGCCATCACCATACTTCCATTCCTTGAGGAATATGGAAGTAAAAATTACTTGTTTAAAAAAAAACCGTTGCAGGTAAACTACCCCTTTCCCTTAACCGATCTTCACCAAAATCAATAGGTCTTGAGTACTCTACAAATCAGGGCTACATGCAAAAAATTATTTGATTCTGTTTGAATTTGCGACTCTTATCGTTTGCCATATAAAATACCCTTGTTAAAACATAAAACGTTGCAGGTAAACTACCCCTTTCCCTTAACCGATCTTCACCAAAATCAATAGGTCTTGAGAACTCTACAATTCAGTGCTGTATGCAAAAGAGTAATTGATTCTGTTTGAATTTGCGGCTGTTATCGTTTGCCATAGAAAACAATTACCTTGATTAAAAAAAAACCGTTGCTGGTAAACTACCCCTTTCCCTCAACCGATCTTTACCAAAAACAATAGGTCGTGAGTACTCTACAAATCAGGGCTGTATGCAAAAAATGATTTGATTCAGTTTGAATTTGCGGCTGTTATCGTTTGCCATAGAAAAAAAATTACACACACACACACACACACACACACACACACACACACACACACACACATCGAAAAACGACTTTTTTTCATGTTTTGAGTGTAGTACAATCAGAATCTGCAATAATCTCGAACACGATTTTTTTTGCCATCACCATACTTCCATTTCCTTAAGGAACATGGAAGTAAAATGGAAACCTTGAAATATAATTTCAAATTTGTGTTTGAAATAAAAACAATGGATTTGAAATTATAAGTAAAGTTGCCCAAGTTCTATAAGGTCAGCAAGTAGACATTGAAAACGTAAATGTAAGTGATGTTCCTTTTTTTAAATATGCCAGACTGATTTCACGTGACGTAGAACGATCTTTTCCCAATATTGGGCTTTGATAGACGGCATAGGTTTGTAATGGACAGTTTGGAGATGGCGTTTATTGTGCACTGCAACTCTAATGGATTTTCAAGAAGGTACTGACGGTTTGTCGAGCAGCTTTGCTAATTGTTTATAGGCCTAAACATTTTTCTTGTTACAATTTGTTTGATTACGCAGACTGAAAGAAAATATTTTTAACTTTTTAACAAATATTTTTCTGTTTTATAACACATAAAAAATAAACATGTTAAGTTTTTTTAGAATCTAAAAATCCATTCCTTATTAATAAAATAGCGTGAGTAGTAACAGTGTGGTTTCCACACGTTCTTATTCCAAAATACGTGGTGTAGCTTTTAATTCTATTTATGAACTCATATCCACGCAAAATATTCTTATAGAGTGGCCCACATAGATGTCAGTGCGCTCCCTCTCTCCCTACTGAAAGGCTTAAGTCGACACTGATCACAAAACTCTTTTAAAAAACCCATAATAAAAAGTTTGTACTTGAAGACATATGTACTGTACGAAACAGAAAACCCGCTAAAGGAAAACACAGTCTACTGTTTTGATTAATTATAATGCAGGATATTACATTATGTTTTTCATAGAAAGTTTTGATTTTGAGCTAAGAACAAATATGATGTAACAATACAGCTCTCACTCCGTTATGTAAGATATTTAAACTCGTCTAAGTTTACTCCTAGTTGTCTGGAACCCGTGCGCAAAGAATGTTTGAAGCGCAGCTCCTTGTTCGTACACCTTCCTTCGAACTTAAGGAATTAGTTAAAATAATATATAAATAATGGTAAATTTAGGTTCAACACGCAAATCACTTCCTATTTTGTCCACTAGTTATATGTAGGATTATTACATGTTCAAAAATATTAAATGTTTCGTGCTTAATACTTCTGATATACATAGTGAAGAATAATAAATAAAAAAAATAGCCGCAAATACATAGTTACTAAGAAATGCAACGTCTCATTCATCCCCGATATCACGGACGTGATGCTTTGGCAGCAATGACACTAATCGCGTGCAAGCGCTCTGTTATTTCTTCGTTATAGGTTATGATTACATAAGCACAGTTTACGATAACTTCATAACAAGGGAATGGAATTAGATATGATCTAATCACCATGTTCAGGTTTGCCAAACGATATAGCTCTCTTGGTTGAAAGTGAGGTGATCTAAAGGACAGACATTAGACAAGAAATTAAAATTTCGTGATTTTGATGTGAAAAGGAAAAATAAAAGGGAAATGAAATTAATTAAATATTACAGGAATAAAATGAATATTCAACCAGGAAGTTGAGGCAGATAAAGACACTAACATATCGTACCTTGTTTGGAGAGTCTCAGTAGAAGGAATGCATTAGATCAGTGTCATCATGAACAAGAACAATTTATAAATAGAAATTATTGCTAACCTCAAGAAATTTTGAACTAAAAACAAGGACGCCTGATAATTATCAATAGTCTTGAGTGTAATAGCTCTGGAAGACTCTGATTCGTGGTCTATTAGAATGGAAACGAGAAAAGATCAAAGACTTTTGGGAATTGGTGCCTAAAAGAGGATGTAGAGTAATTCATTCAAGGGGAAAAAGGTTGTGGAAAGCCTAATTGCAGGAAAAAAGTAAGTAAAATCCCGATGGCTAGAAAAAGTAATAAAACACTATAGCTACATGTCTAATGCTGCGGGAAATGCTACGTTAAGGAGAAATGCTACGGGAAAGAATGAGATTCTTGAGTCAAGAAACAGGTTTCAATAAATACGGGATTTCAAATAGAGGGTGATTATCAGGATGAGCTGATTTGGATTGAGACTGAAAAAAGAATTGTTGTTCCACTGCATTGCTTTTGTTTAGATAGGCCTATATTGAGACCCCGGGAGGAGGGAGTATAAAACGAAAACACGAACGCCAGGGTAGCCAAGGATGGTCATCAATGAGGTCTTACACGTAAAATTTACAGGTAGGGAGTTATATCGCTAGCAGCCAGGGACTATATCTGCGAACTCCTACTACCGCCAACGCCTCCCCCCTCTCGTTATCATTAATCCGCCACCTTGGAAAAATGCTGGCGCACTATTAAGAATTCTACAGCATAAAATTAACATAGAAAGCAGCGGTTTAATACTTATCAATATACAGTTTTGCCTAACCATACCTCAGTCTAGAAGGAAAAAGAATAACATTTCCAAACATGAAATGAAATAGTTGGCGATGACACTTGTATTATATGCAGTTACCAAATCCATTTGAAGTGAAGAGGTAAAAATGTGTTTAAATTAACAACTTGGCTTGATCAACTAACGCATTTTTAGAAATGTACGTTACAGTCGGACAGAGTAACATAATTAAAAAAGTAGTTTGAAGAACTACGCGTGTAATTGATTAATGCAGAATAATTTTTATAATAAATAAGTCGTCGAATCCGAAGTATCAGAAATGAAATTCAAATAAGTTATGATAAGATATAATTCATACTTATAAGATTATGCTTATATCTAATATAATTGACAAACATTCGGTTAGTTAAGTACTACCTTTTCAAACTTTACTTGTTCCAGTAAGAGCAGTCATTATTTATCTGAAAGATTAAATGCTGCGTTATACGACATATTATCAGCTCGTATTATCAGTCCTGTGAGGTGCGTGCGTAGAGAAGAATTCCGAGCTCCGAGCTACCTTCAGGAGGTCCTGACTCGTGGTCCTGCCCAAGAAGAGCAAATTTTCTGTATAGCGAGCCTACAATTCCTTGTACCTTGGGCCTACAATATCTATAGCGCAGTATATGCCGAGGTCGTTTCCACGTATCGTCTGGGCGTATAGGGTACTGTTGCCTTGGGTCATTGCCGCTCGTACGTAATACTTAAGTGCAAGTCGTCACACGGTGTTGTCCAATGATCAAACACCGAGTCTGCTTCTCGACAGGCGAGAAGAGATCGACGGGGTACTTTGGCCGCTAGCCGGCACTGTTGGTTGCGTTTATGGCCACTTTCCAATTATCAGTTTAATTCACGAACTATCGAGATGGCGCTGCAGTCGTATGATCATCTTGTACACAGAGTACGAATATATATGCGGCAAGTCGACCAATTCCGGCAACCTGTCGCTAAATCAGGAATTCCTCGTTTTAGCGCTGCCAACTGCCGCACTAGCGCTCGTTTTGGCCGTGTTCGTAACTTTTGAGCAGACGACAAAACTCCTATTTAATTGTCCCACCTCTGTCAGTGTTACGGTCTGAGATACACCACCGTGTCATTCGCAAACCGGGATATCTGGACTCCAGGCTCCTTGGGTACATCATTGAGGTATTATTAATACGGAGTACAGGAGGGAACGAGACGCTTTTTGAAGGACTAGAGGAGTGACACATCTTTCGGGAGAAACGTAATCGTCTACTGTGACACAGAAGGTCATCCCCGTCAGAAAGCTAGCAATCTGGTGAAGGTTGTCTGGAATTTGGACTTCCCGGAGTTTGTATAAACCTCATCGTGTGGAACGCTGTCAAAGATTTTCTCCATATCCAGGAGAGAGCTTACGCTCCGCTCTTTCCTACACACGGTACCCGTGATTCATAGGGCTTGCACGGAAGCCGAACTGGTCGGGAATAAGAACGTCAAAGTTTCGCAGATGACGTCGTACCGTTGTGTTATAGACTTAACATTTAAACGAATCGACGATTTTTCAGTACATAATAGTGTTTTGGTGACAATAAGGTTTTGATTATATACTTAACAACAGTCAGCATTTTGTCCAGTCTGTGAGGAAGTATTATCGATGTATTGCCGAAGATGGGATGCTGAAAGCAATTTTAACCCTTCTAATTTGCGAAGGGAAATTATAGGCCAACCGATTTACAATAAATTAAATAAATTGGTTCTAATAACAAAATAATGACAGTAACTGCTAATAACATTAAACTATTAGTAATCAAGATGAAGTAGTGTACAATGTAGCGTGAACTGAAACTGTAACTATCATTAAAATATTGATAAAACGTTTCAAGAATATAAAAACGTGTTCATAACTACGTGGGGCGCAAAACACACACACGCCTACACATACTTGCCTTATAACTGTATATATTTTTTTTCTACCTAGGTAACTGTAGGTAACTCAAAGTTTCTTGGAGCAATTATATAATATTATGATATTATTCTGTATAGTTTCTTCTGCAAGTAGTGTATTGCGTTTTTGTCGTTTCAATACCTGACGCACGTTTCACTGAAACATATCAGTATCATCAGAGGTTTGTACATGTTGACAAAAACATAATACACTACTTCTTGCAGAAGAAATTATATTGAATAATATCACAATATTACACACACACACACACACACACACACACACACACACACACACACACACACACACACACACACACACACACACACACACACACACACACATACACACACACACACACACACACACACACACAAATTGAGTATTAAATACTAAAAAGTAATTTACAATTACCAGTTATTACACAATCATGTTAGGTTTCGTGTTTTCATTTTTCTTCTACTGTGTTATCCTATATGCTTCCCAAGGTGTTCATATTTTAAAATAAGAAAATCTTTCATATGACTGAAAAAATAACAGCATAATTTGTACAATTTTATCTGTGAAAACTGTCAAGGAAGTTTTCAGAATTGTAAGAAGGCGACCTTCTTTCATGTGAGCCTATAATATATTTTATATTATATATTCTTTCAGAGCAACCGCCAGTGGAGAGGACACACGCACATACGCTCCCTCCCCCTCCCTCCACACACACATCTTAATGATTTTGGGTTGTCCCTCGTGCTCCTGTTATTTTGGCTCTTAAAAAGACCTGTGAAAATATTTTGGTGTTTAGAAGAACCGCCGTGCTTGTGTTGTTCTTAGAAGGACAGATGGACTAGTGTGGCTCTTGAAACGACAGATGCAGCGATTCATGTCACCGTTATCCTTGTCAGGCTTACAATTGTGCGTTCCCAATGACGATGTTATTTATACACACAGAATGTGGAATAAGATACCTACACAAATGTTGAAAAGTTAAGAGCATTACTCCTCAACGGGTAATAATAATAATAATAATAATAATAATAATAATAATAAGAAGAAGAAGAAGAAGAAGAAGAAGAAGAAGAAGAAGAAGAAGAAGAAGAAGAAGAAGAAGAAGACCAACAACAACAACAACAACAAAAAGGAAATTTCAGTTCTTTAAAGCCATTATAAACTTCATGGTATGCCAGAAATGGATTTGATTTGCTGCGATTTTGAAGAGAAAAGATTAAGCGCAAAGTGGATCACAATAGCTGATGTCGCTAATTAGTTATTTCCCTGAAACGTAAAGGCTTACATTTCATTACGTCGACATCGGTACTAATACAGAACAACGGTGTCTCGAAGTCTCCAAACCAAACCTATAAAATTAGAAGACAAACACGAACTTGTGATCGTTCTCTTACCGTTGAATACAGTCACTTTTTTACTTCCATGTTCCATAAGGAAATGGAAGTATAGTCATGGCGAAAAAAATCGTGTTCAAGATAACGGCAGATTCTGATTGTACTACCCTCAAAACATGAAGAAAAGTCATTTTTCGAAAAGTGTCTGTGTGTAGAATTTTTTCTATGGCAAACGATAACTGCCGCAAATTCAAACCGAATCAAATAATTTTTTGCATACAGCCCTGAATTGTAGAAGACTCAAGGCCTATGTTTTTGGTGAAGATCGGTTAAGGGAAAGGGGTAGTTTACCTGCAAGTTTTACGTTTTAACAAGAGTAAATTGCTTAATTTTGATAAATAAAGTATCCTGAAAAGAAGGTCATAATAATCCACTGTAGAAAGGTAGATGAAATATCTATAAATGAAAAGGGTAGTTGAAGGGGAGGGGGTAATTTTTTAATAAATTAAAATGGTAGGTTGATGATGGAGGAAGTAAATTTTATAAGTTTTATATGTGTAATACGTTAATGACAACAAAGAAGTAGTTTCTATGAAAACATTTCATTTCACTTTAACAAAGTTCTATATTTTTCATTTTAATTGAAATCACGTATGAGTGAAAATATATGGTTCCTGGCAGGCAAGCATATCTCAATTATGTAATGTTTACTTTTCCAAAGTTTTATTATTGTGATTACCGCAATAAAAAGGCCGGCAGGACACACACACACACACACACACACACACACAATTCGCGTTATTTCTGGCCTCAATAATGTTTATTTCCTTATGTTTGCACGCTTTTTAAATGAAAAGTGCCGAAACCCATACCAACACAACGCGTGCAAGCCGGAAAGGTGGACAGCGATTTTCTTCCTGTGGATCGCTAGCCAGTGTAATTGCACGTGTTTACAGAGGAACATTTCATAGACACACTTTTGGTCTTTAGGGAATGAACCTTCTGCAAGATGCTCAGGGTCTATTACTTAGTAATTAAGTAAGATAACATTTGTTATGGTATGAGCCTATCAAACTAGTGGTCTGCGAACCTTAAACAGTTATTGTATGTAATCTTACTAAAGACTATAAGTAATATAAAAAAAGCAATTAAAATAATATTAAACCCATAATTACCAACTACCTAATGTAAGAAAGGTGAAAATAATGAAAATAACAGTTATTAATTTTAAAAAGCAATGTATAAGTTTTTAGAATATTGTGAAACTAAAAGTGTTTATGAAATATATCTTGTTATAATAAAAACATTGAGTAACACATGTAATTTATATAAAATAACTATGTAACTAATCTAATAAGATTAAGCAATGTGTATAATACTTATAACTAGTGGAATATATCCCTAGAAATTAATTATGTACATTAGGGACAAGTAAAAATAAGTTTAGAATAAATCATGTTAATTATAAAATGTAAAATCAACCCTGTGACCCATAAAACATGTGAATCCAAGAGCTTTACCGAGTTAATCTATAGAAAATAAAAGAAAATTGAATTGAATTGTTTGATTTGATTAAAAAATCAGAACACATATAATTCAAAGCTGAAAATTTCTAATAAAATACTTAGAGAACTAAGATACTTATTAAGATATTTAGAGGTGGTGTACGTTAGTGAACATAGTACTATGGTTAAGGCTGAAGCAAGAACTAGAAAGAAGTATTTTCTGTGGAAGTATTTCATTTAGAAAATGATTTTAAATATAAATCTTAGAACATGGAAGTCATATATGGTTCTCCATACCGATTTTTATAAATATAATACAGTGTAATAAAAATTTAGAAGAAACCATGTTGAAATTGATTTTACATTTTGTTACTGTGTGTAACTCTGTTAGAGTTACTCTGATCTTTGTTACAGAAATATATTTAAACATAAACTTAAATATATTTGTAAAGTAGAACGTAATGAGGTTACTGTCAAATTATGTATGTGCATGTGCATGTGTGCGTATGTGTGTGTGAGTGTGTGTGAGGGCGCGCGTAATATACATGTTCATGTGTGATGTAATGTGTAGGATAGTAATAATAATAAATCAATTAGTCGTTGTGTCATGTCAGTCACATTTTATACGAAAGCAAATTGAGAATAATTTGTTTTACAAGTGTTACATGAAATAAACAAACATCTCACATTCTAAGACGGTCATAATTAATTAAAAAGAAAAAATAACAAAATGATCGATTTATTTTTGCCTCCGTGTCAATAAGCTGTATGTATTGAGAATCGATTGTATGAACAGATACAGTAAGCTGTATTTTCGATAATTACAACTTTTTAAAGCCATTGAAAAATATTAAAAAAAATATTGGTTTAATAAATTGAAGAAAACCACAATATCTTCAATACTGTGGACGTCTTCCATTTTCCTTATATTTTTAGGATTTTTTTTTGTCTTGCTACATTTAAAATCATTGACTCGAGAAACGATCATAGCACGAGTCTTGATTCCAGAATTGAATGCCACAAAGATAAACAGGATATTCCAGTTCATGTTTCTGGTCAAATAAATGAAGCCTTTACGTTCACCGAACGAACCTTGTGGTTAGCAATTTCACATACGCTTAACGGCATATTTTGCATTTTGAGCGGCCTGTTATGTTGTTGCCGGCACGTAACTGTCAATGCCTCCAATTAATCAGAGGAGAGCACGGTGAAGAACTTAATAAATGGTAACAAAGACAAAGTTGAAGGGCGAATTTTGAGTTCCCACGTATGTTAGAAAACACGTATAAAGTCACTATGAAATGGTAAAAGCGAAATTCGTTACGGACTTGAAAATTCTGAGCTGTTTTACTGAGATATTTCCGTGGAAGGCAAAATTTCCACTGAGGATTGAAAAGAATTTATGAATTACCTACGGTTGCCATTTATGAATTACCTAATGGGTGCCGTACTCGTTTAACACATTAAGCTTTCAGCTGTTAATGCTAATGTTAGCTATATGAGTGCTTGCGTTGAAAACATGAGTAAAGTTATTCACTTCTCAAAGTTGAGAGATCGTATACATCTTGTTGTATTGTATTAACAGGACTACTGTCTTTCCGCAGTAGTGAAAAGATCTTATTTTTTATTTAAATTTAAATAATGATTGTGCTGAGTCAAAAGATTCAGCGCGAGTTTATTGGCATTTTTGACGGTAAGAGCAGTACGAAATTTAAAGTAATAGGAAGTGCTGCTCTCTACCCGCGGTTAGGAGAGGCTACCGTTTTCGAATTTTCACTGTTTGATCCGTGTCGCCATCTGCTGAGATTTTGCAGCAGTTTTAAAAACAGTGCTGCGTCCTGGTGAGAATTTCCTTACAAACGGACAACGAACGGAAATTTTCTGTTAAGGTTTGTCTCAAAATGGAAGTCTAACTCACGACCTCGTAGAAAATCTCTTCGGTGGAGAGAAGTGTGAAAATCTAGCATCGACTTCTTTTAAATATGAGATAAGTTTCTTAACGACTGCGGGTTCACTGAACAGAGACAAGTCCTGCTACCACTGAACGAATTGACATCTTAAAAGCTCCACACTCGACACCGAAGAGAACAACGACCGCAACAACATGCCAATCATGAGATCGCCACGCTATAAATAAGAGATCATCCTTCTGGGCACATATAAGCAGGTGAAAAATATCCATTTATATTCACACGTAGAATCCACATGGCACCAGATATACATAATCATCAGTTTTACCGTTCAAGTATACATTCATTTGGATCCCCAATTGATGGGACAGTTTAGTGTGAACACTAAGTATTAATTGTAAATTTCAATACATGTATAGTAAATTGTCAGTTCAGAGACTGACATGTCTACCACACAGCATCCAACTTAGATTTCCACTCATTTCTTTATAGAGCTTTCGCTACAGATTTAAAGTCAGTTTTGTTATTAGTAATTTTCTCAAGTTTAATTTTCTATGCATAAAAACACATATTTTCTCTTATTTTTAAAATCTGGTTATGTCATTTGTATAAAAAGATTACTGGGGAGGTAGGTGTTATTTTTAATTAGTTTCAACCAAGCTGTGCCTGTCGAAACACTTTTCAACTTGTTTGTCGAAACAAGGTTGTTGAGACAAAATTTGTTGAGACTGGTTATAAGTTGAAGAAACATGTCCGTCTCTGACACACAATGTATTTTTTTTAATATAAGGTGCTAATATGGTGCAATTTTTCTCTTTTTATTAATTGGCCCTATTTTAGTCTATATAAATTCTTTATATTAATCATGGTAACTGGGGGGCGTTAATTATTTTAAATAATTTTATTTCTCACCTTAATTAAGTATTTTAGCACTTAGCCACTTAGGCACTTGGTTTTAAATTTTAATGTCCTGGGGACATTTGTATGCAATACTTTATGATACACATGACGTGCAATTAACCCACACCATGGGGGTACATTTATAGAAATAAATCTTTAATCCTAATTGGGATTCCTATAAAGAAGAAGTTTAGAATTTATATACACCAGAAGGGTAATATAAAAAAAGGGCGTGGCAAGAGACCTTTATGTATTTGTATACTATTGTATATGTAATTTGTCTTGTGGAACATGTTATGTCTGTATATTTCTGTGTACATTTTGGGGGATATATATATATATATAAATATTATGCATTGCTGTACTTTTGGTGGGATATAGGGATTTATTATTAGAATTTATATACACCAGTAGACGAGTATTCTATCTCAATAATCGTGGCTGATCATTTCTTTAAATTAATTATTTTATTTAACAAGTATAGTAAGTGTCACCTTTAAAGTTCATTTAAATTGGATGAGTAATTATTTTAATTATTAATAGTAACTGGGAATGAAATCATTTACCTTCATCAATTTATATACTGCATTTTAAAAGGAACATATGATATAAATTTTTATATTTTAATAAATAGTTTAATGGGAGTTTTATTTTGAGGTTAATGTTTATTTTAAATTTTCAATTCATTGATGGTGACATAGCAATTATTTTCGTGGATTCAGTTAATATTTTTCAGGTGGCCTTGTTGAGAGGGTATACTTCTTTAGTTAACCATTTAAAAGGGGAATTATAAATCACTGTTGTTTTTTGTTATTTTATTTATGAGATAGAATAATAAAATGAGATTGTTAATTATTTAATTCTTGAGTTTTTATTGCAAGTCCCGTCTTACTGGATCCAGCGCAATTTTTAGCTTCTCTAGGCCTTAGCCTAGTTTTAAATAACTTGTAGCCCCTCTTTACAAAAAGAAATATTCTTTTTGTTTTAACTACTCAAAATGAAGTAGGGGTTTCATGATAAAGTATGAAAACTTGTGTCGCTATTTAGGACGGGTCTGATTTTTTGTTCTAAAAACGCAGTTTTTACAATTAGGTTTGGAAATTAAAAACTTACGGAATAATTTTTTGGTATTTAATGGTGATCGATCTCTTATCAGTGTTCCGTCTAAAGGTCTGTATATACGGACTGTGTAAATGTATCAATATGAATATTTTATGCAACAGATATATTCGTTAATTGAATGTACTGTTGCTGGATCTGGAGTATTTTTTCGGAGTTTCATCAAAAGAAAAAATAAAACAAAATGTACTGGAATTGTAAAATCACTGGATCAATGTATTTACAGTTAGTTTGTAACTGTAAGGCGTCGAACCATCTTGTAGTTTATGTCTTTGCTTCTGTTGTGTCCAGGAGTAATGTCACACCACTGTGTGGGAAGGTCGCAATTTGAAGGCATAGGGTTTTTTTATAACGCTTTCTAAGCCAGTAAGAAGCCTAAACACGATCTTAACAAATATAACAATCAAAGAACACTGGTTTAGAGAATCACTATATAATCTATAGTAGTGAAAAAACTTTCGGGGAAATATGAGAGTTCAGCGATACTGTCTGCTGTTGTTAAAGAATTAGGTAAATACGTTTTTACTCTCTTCATCGTAAATTTGTTTTCCGATTTCTTTTTACAAATGTTGGGTATGTTGTGTTGAATTTATTACTTTAAAATACAAGTTAAGAAACAACAAATATAATGTAATTTTTCATATCAGTTAATATTACTTCGTATAGAATAGAATTTGCGCAATGTAACCAGCCCGACAATATAGAGGCAAGTTGAAGCCTGTATGAGCATAGCTTATGAACATACAGGCAGTTGTTAAAATAGGTTTATGACTCACAATATAACTATTACTACCCGTTTTATTTACAAGATGTCATTAAAGTAGCCTTAACGTGGTATATTTCTGTTAGAGCTACTGCTACTGAATTATACGTAATTAACAATTAACACTTAGACATAATATTTATATTTCTCTGTCGTTACACGTGGCTAGTACGGTTTTATTAACTAGCGGTAAACAAAACGAAAATATAACTTTCAACTTTCACGGTCGGTAGCGAGCCGTGGTCGATGTTTCACAACGCCAGCTGTTTCAACTCCAACGCGAGTCATTCTCAGTGCGATCTTCTGCCACTGGGGGATGATTTCCACAGTTTGGAGTTGAAACGTCTGTCATTTTAAGATATGGACTACGCTCGATAACCAGCCAGTTTTATCTACTACTGCCAAGTTTTATCTATAAAACATCGATGACAATAGTGGGTCACGTAATCTGCGTTTGAAGAATTTTTGTGTGTAGCTAACTCTCCGGAAACACAACCAAGATTCTTCCTTCTAACATAAGGATTCTTCCTTGTAACGCTTAAATAACGGCGTTAGAGGTCAAATAAATCCAAAGTTATTGATGAAGTTCGATGAAAAATTTATTTTTAGCTAGATACCCTACCTAAGATTATTTATGGCAATGATCTTAAAATTATAGTTGAACTGCAGCAGCTGTGTTTAGTATTTCCAGCTATAATATGAAACCCATCAGACTTTCTAATTAAGTTTGGAATTGGTAAAGATATCTGCATCTGGTCAGAGACTTAGTTGACAGCTTTCACCAAGCCAAATGAACTTCCTAGAGAAACAGGTGACAGGCCCTCATCTCCTGTAACGCATTGCCGATGTAGCGGCAGCATTCTGGTACCTTCTACAGACACATTACTGCATTAAATAATATTAAAGATTGAAATTATCATTAGCACGGTACTTAGCACTCTGCAAAATACATGGTTCACACTAGTACGTAGCCTGCTAACATATTTGTATGTAATCTCGCTCGTAAACTTTTGTGGTTTTCGTTAATAACAACACTGTTTAACCCAAATAGAGTAATTCTCTTAAAACCAAACTTTTCCCCCGTACTATGGTGAGGCATCCTCAGGGGCTCAACTGATATAGATCACAAGATCTTGACCCACTTCTGTTTATACAGTAAGCCAAAATTCAAATGCTACAATGCTACAAACAATTCACATCAAAGTAGACTCCAATCCAATAAAGCAAAAAGAATTACAATAAATTATTTTAGAAACTGAAACATAATATACAAAATAAAGATTTAAGCACAATGACAAATCTTAATGTGCTTAAGTTTAAAATTAAGATTTATGTTTATGTTAGTGTGTTACAATGGTAAAATGTGCATTATGTTTCAATTTCTACAAGAATTTATAGTAATTTTTTTTGTTTATTGGACAGGGAATACTTTGTTGTGAATTGCTTGTAACATTGTGGTTTGCTTGTAACATTGTGGACGGGGCTTTCTGTATAAATTGGAGTGGGTCAAGACTTTGTGCTCTCTGTCCCCGCGATATGTGAGTACAAAGGTACCTTCCAGTTTTCGGAACCACCACATTTATCTTCTGGCAACCACTGGTCTCGACCCAGGGTGCAAGGACACCCCGCTCAAACTATGCTACATGCTACATTGTGTGTTCTGCTCAGTCGAGCAACTGAGGATGCCTCATCGTCGTATGGGCTAAACGTTTGGTTTTAAGAGAAATTAAACGGAAAACCTACGTTGTTTGGCCTATATGTCTATGTGGTTTTGATCTTTTTATACCACCACTATAATATAAAGTAGCAAAGAAGGCCTACATCCCAATCCCTAAAAAACGGTGCAGTACATTCCCATGCCTTGTAACTCCTTGTTTAGCGAAATCAATGCGGTGGATATAGTATGATATTTCAGATGAACGTAAATATTTGCTTGGTCTAAATATATAAAGATAAGGGCAATCGATAGTCATTGACAATAGCATCACGAAATGTGTTTCATTTTCAGGAAGTATTCTCGTATGCTAACATTACTACCATAACGTAAGTTTTCAGTTTGGATAATAGCACTGTTTTTGTTTACTTTGGTAATAATTGTTTTTGAATAACATTACAAGACCATAGTACCTTGTTTTCTTGTGCCCTTTCACATGCCGCTTATATTTTGAGCGTTTCTTAAAGAACATTACAATGTTTAAGCTAAACGTGTAGGCGTGTAACGTTGTACTGCAACCGTATGTGTTGTAGTATTATTTTAAACATTTTGAAAGTTGCACAGTTTTAAATTGTAAAAATAAGAAATGAAATTTTTTTTCTGATTAATTAGAAAGTTCTGATTGTACGGGACAATGACTGAAACAAAGCTGAAAACATTTGGAATTTCTTTACATAAGGTGCATATTCTATTGCTGTGTGGCGAAATTTTTCTACCACCGTACGATCACACTCGTACGATACTCGAGATACTGTAAATATATGTATTCATACCCAGTAGACACAGTGTAAGTGTCTTTGTATGTTTATTTAGATTAATACCGCTGTTGTTTAGAATAGGGTTTCCTTGGACAGTAACGATACAACAAAAATACAATAAGTAACATTAGTTTTTGTTTAGATATGAACCAAACAGCCTCGATAGTTGCAACGATGGTATGCTTCCGTCGAGACGCAGAACATAGTTTCTCTAAATGATAATAAACTGTGATATTACGTAACGGGTTTTAAGCACAGTAGTAAGGGACCCCCGATGTTGGCTAAGAATTAAACAGCTTCTTAATTACCCCCCGAATATGATGTGGATACACGGAACTTGTGAGGAAAGCTTTCGAGCTACGTAAAAAACGGAGATTTTAAATAATTACATTAATTTTATGTTAAATACAAATTTATTTTTAATTTCTTCTATACTTTATTAATGTATAATGACAAGTGAAGCTTGCTTTAACGTATATTATTTTGCATTTGTAATAACTGGAATTAATCGTTGTGATAAATTTATTTATCTCTATTTGGAAAGCGAACTGTTAATAATAATATGAACAAGATTTCTATCGCATTGAAGTCCTCAGCAAATTCCGTGTGAGTAGGCCTAAATGTAATTAGTAACTATTTTGTAAATAAGTAAATAGGTTTATGGGTTTGAGTATATTTGCCATTAGCTAATTGACGCATTCCAAGAAACCTAAATTATGAGTTTAAAAAGAAACGTTTAGTAATATCCACTAACATTCTGTTTGAAGTCATGAGAAAATTTGAAGAAATAAAGCGTTCTTTTATTGTTGTCTTCTCTTAAAAAGAAACGATCAAAGTTGGAAAGTAAAAATATTTTCCACGTTTTAAAAGGTTCTTTTTAAGGCGGAAGCAAGGCAGGGAGGGAGACATCGGTTCTATTAAATATTTTGGTTTGAAGCAAGGGTGCTGCATTTTTTGTACATCCAATTAGCCTGTAAAGAACAAAATAGTGAGTCAGGGTTAAGAATTTTAGCTGGAGTTACGTGTTTCTACAGTGCCTTCTCTGCGGATGTGATATTGTTCCCAGTATCGAATACGGTACCATCTTTATAGTTAGAAAACTAAAAGAACAAGGAATGTTACATTTCTCTCGCTGAAGTCTCAATTTAAATAGGCCTATAACGAATACGTGTAGGAGAGAGAGTTTTATAATAATGAGTTAAAAATTAAAAGGTTAAAAAATTCATGGATGACAAACATCTCAAACCCCTTAGCAGCAGTACCCCTTAAGACGGATCATGATAAAAAGATATTCGGTTAAAAAATAATAGAGCAGCATTCAAAAATTCAGTTTGTTACTAAGCTCATTGAGATTAAATACAGAAGTCAGCATTTTTGAGTTTATTGTCTTAAGTATAACAAACTATTTGTGGAATGTTGGCAAATAATTGATAGTGGCAGGAAAAAGTGAAGATGTCTAAATGGACTTCTTACGAGAACACCTATGAAACGGATAATCAGGTACAATATCCTGCACTGAGGATGCAATAAGTGAAGGGAAGAGGAATCTAAGTCGAATAAATGCAACTGATTTGTTGTAGCCACTACGAAGAAGAAAAGTTCGCTGGTGAAAAAATTTTCGAGCATTGCTAATCGACTTCGTGTTCGATAGTCAAGAAGGAAGGTTATACATGTTTAATTATTGTTCTTGTTGTGTACTTGAAGTTTATTAGCCGTAACTGTTAACATTTAGTTCTGAATTTTTATATGTATGAGGGTCATCCAGTCAATAATGAGATTCAGTCAGTATTGTTTTAATAAAATTTATTCAATTTTTGTAACAATTTATCCATGTTTCGACATAATCTCCTGCTACAGTTATACATTTGTTCCATCCCTCTACTGCATTTTTGAGCCTGCAGCAAAGAATTCTTTGTCTTGAAGTCAGTTTTCCACATTTGTTTTTCTTCTTCATTACCGTAAAATTTGAGACCGCTTAAAAACTTCTCGAGGGGACCAGACAAAATGAAGTCAGATGGAACAAGGTCTGGACCATAATGTACGGCAGAACTTCCAGAAATTTTTTAGTGGTTTGAAGCATCGATTTTGCAGTATGTGGGTGAGCATAATTTCTGTAGGAAAATGATTCCTTTTTTATGTAAACCACGTTTTTTCAGTATGGCAGGCTTTACTTTATTTTCAAGCATATGTGGTAGCAGTCATGGTTGATAGTATGTTGTTTTTCCAAAAAATCGCAGAAAATAGGGCGTTTAGCATTCCAAAATATCTTTAGTAGCACTTTAGTGGCTGATGGTTAGGTCTTTAGTAGCACTTTAGTGGCTGATGGTTAGGACTGGACAACCAGGATTGTCGCTTTGTCGCTTGAATTCTGACTCATAATGATGAATTCAAATCTTATCACAAGTCACTATTCTTGCTAAAAATTCATCTTTGTCTGCAAGTAACGCTGTTTAAGTTTCCTACAGACGCAAAGTCTGATTGTTTTGTAATTTTCTGTAAGCTGTCTAAGAACCCACTTTGCATACGTTTTATAGTTCTCCAGTATATTAATAATTATTTAATGAACTGTGAATGTTATGAATGAACTGTTTAAAGTTTGCATTACAGTTATCAGAATTGGATTTTACTGTAACTCCCTTGTCTTCTTGAATAAGCTTATCATTGCGAGATTGCAGACATAGATTTTCAGACATTTATTTTATATTAATGATAGGGATGCTGACTTTAGGTTTTCAAAGTATTGTACATCTGATTTAGATATGCTACGACAGCACAGAACAATCTACGCGTTTATCGAATGTGCCAGAAAGATCTCGATGTAAGCGTGTGGTGTACGTGCTACTAGACGCATTTTGCGAGAATTTTCTCGACTGTGCCGGGCTTTACTCGGGCGCTCGGACTGTGTCAAGGCCGTAGCGATTACGTAGTTCACGAGATATAAGACGCAGTTTGGAAGCTTCTGGTGTATGAGCGTGACTATAAATACATCGCGTAGCGGCCTTAGCTTTCAGTTCAATGCGAGATTTTTGACTGTGCGGTTCGAGAGTATTAGTGCGATATATTTACAGAGCGGTTCGAGTTATTACGGTGTACGTTCAAGTAGTTATTAGTGAAGTGTTGCGTTTTATATTCGGACGGTATAATTGTAATACAGTTGAGTTTTAATATTAGTGGACATTTTATTGCGTATGAACAATTTTCATTTGATTTGTTGTAGACACTGTGTTGTTAATTACGAACTGTTTTACTATAACAATTAAAGGTGTGATTAGTGACTTGATTGGTGTCTTGTAATTATTTTGTTTCCACTGTACCTACGACGATCGAATAGACCGTCGTAACAGTGGTGTCAGAACTGGGATAGACGGTTAACAGTGGAAACAGCGGACACTTTGTACAAGACGAGTGTGATTCGTAATTAATCGATAAACAATGGATGCCAGTCAGATGATGGAAAATTTACAGGCGCTGCTGTTGCAGGCAGAAAAACGACAGGACGAGAAACGCAGACAGGAGGCGGAAGAAGCAGAAAGACGACAAAAAGAAGAACGAAGACAAGAAAGAGAAGAAGCTGAGGAACGTCAGAAACCACTAATGCTAGAAACAGAAGAAAGACAGGATGAAAAACGTAAGCAAGAAGCAGATAAAACGGAAGCTCTCTTTGAAGTTATGCAGAAACAGTTGCAAGAACACAGTACTGCAGAATTGGGTATCCTACGAGGTGAGCTTAATAAACAAGTTACTAAAATATCGGAGGTACAAGAATCAATGACATTAAAAATAGCTGAAGTAGAAAAATCTGTCTTGACTGTTGAAGAATCGATGTCTACAAAAATATCTGTTATAGAAGAATCTGTTTCAAATAAAATATCTGCAGTAGAAAACTCAATGGCAAACATAAGAGAACAAATTAAAATTGAAGTTGAACAGTGCATGAAGATTCAACCAAAACAAATTTCTGAACAGACTGTACCAGTGATCAAGACAGAAAAAGACACAGAAAATAAGTTAATAGAGAAAGTCACTTTGCCTGCAGTAGGGACAGTTCATGTCAAAGCTCCAACCTTTGACGGAAACAGTCACTGGGCAACGTACCTCCGCCAATTTGAAGCTGCTGCATGCGCAAATAATTGGACAGAAAAAGACAAGGCTGTTTCACTTGTTCTTGCATTAAAAGGACCCGCGGCAGAACTACTACAGAAAGTGCCACCTGACAGCCAGAACACCTATGCCGAGTTGATAAAAGCTCTGGAATTACGGTATGGTGATAAACATTTGCGAGATGTGTACTGCACCCAGTTGAGAACAAGACGACAACGTTCCGGGGAAAGTCTTCAAGAATTTGAAGCAAGTGTCGACAGATTGATTAGATTGGCCTATCCTGAAGCACCAGAAGACTTCCGAATAAGGTTTACGGTGCAGACATTTATTGATGGCATCGGAGATTGTGAACTTCAGCAAGTGTGACGAATGGCAAGACACCGAGATAGCTCAGAAGCTCTTGTTCACGCCCTACAGTTTGAAGCTGCCAAGTCAGCGTCCCGCTACATTAAAGGGTTTGTGCCATCACGTTGCAGTCAGAAGATCCCTGTATCACATTACCGTTACGATGGGTGCAGAAAAACAGTGTTGTCGGACAAACAATTCAAAAGTTCAAGAGAGTCGCAACGATTTGAAAAAGACAGAAGGCCGAAATGTTACAACTGTGGAAAACGTGGTCATCTACAGGTAGACTGTTGGGAGAAGAAGATACCGAGAGAAGAGACTGATCGCACCAATTGGAGAAGTAAAGGCCCAGAACAGCACACAGTTTCCACGCTACATAAGATCAGTGGAAACTTGATTGTTAGTGGATTTGCGGATGGTAAACCAACATCATTTACAGTTGACACGGGCGCAACAGTGTCCATTGTGCGCCCTGACTTAGTCTGTAACCGCCATCCTCTAATTAGCTCTTGTACAATACAGACTGTGACTGGAAGCCCCGTCAAGGTGCTAGGAAAGGTAGACGTACGTGTACGCCTGGGTCTTCTTGAGTTTAGCCACCAAATGCTCGTTGCAGACATTGTCGATGAAGTGATTCTTGGCACGGACATTATGAATGCCTACGGATTCGTTGTGGACTTAAGAGAGAATGCCCTGTGTGTCGGCCAAGAGGAGATAAAGCTGTCCACGGCTAAAACGACAGGGTGTACCAACCATTCGATTAAGCTAGTGGCATTAGTCGAAGAAAAAGTCAACAAGTCTGGTCAAGAGGAACCCTCCCTGTTGCCAGCGGAAATGGAGGAAGAACTAGCAGAGGAAGTACAAATAAGTATAAGGACAAAAGGACAAAAGAAGTGATTGGAAAGCCAACTATGGGTGTCGAGACAAAACTCTTGCTTGTTCCTGAGCTGATAGAAGCGCCCGAGGGTAAAGTGGCTGAATATGAGGTTACGCAAGAGGTTGTTGACGAGGACCAAACAGACTTGGATCAGCCAGTGGTATTTCGGTCATCACTAGGCCTACATGACGCCACGGGAGTGATTCCAGCGAAACTAGTGGTTGCGCAAAAGACTCGCATTCCTGGGAACGTGGTGTTCGGATCACACGAGACTGAATTCGAAGAACGGGAAAATTATCTTTCGCAAGGACGTCCACCTAGATCGCCTGGTCGAGTATTACTTCGGAGACGCTTTGCCAGTTCGGGACGAACAGGCTTAAGGAGGGGGCAGTGCTACGACAGCACAGAACAATCTACGCGTTTATCGAATGTGCCAGAAAGATCTCGATGTAAGCGTGCGGTGTACGTGCTACTAGACGCATTTTGCGAGAATTTTCTCGACTGTGCCGGGCTTCACTCGGGCGCTCGGACTGTGTCAAGGCCGTAGCAATTACGTAGTTCACGAGATATAAGACGCAGTTTGGAAGCTTCTGGTGTATGAGCGTGACTATAAATACATCGCGTAGCGGCCTTAGCTTTCAGTTCAATGCGAGATTTTTAACTGTGCGGTTCGAGAGTATTAGTGCGATATATTTACAGAGCGGTTCGAGTTATTACGGTGTACGTTCAAGTAGTTATTAGTGAAGTGTTGCGTTTTATATTCGGACGGTATAATTGTAATACAGTTGAGTTTTAATATTAGTGGACATTTTATTGCGTATGAACAATTTTCATTTGATTTGTTTTAGACACTGTGTTGTTAATTACGAACTGTTTTACTATAACAATTAAAGGTGTGATTAGTGACTTGATTGGTGTCTTGTAATTATTTTGTTTCCACTGTACCTACGACGATCGAGTAGACCGTCGTAACAATATTTTTTGAACTGTAGCTGTTTATCTCTTTTCTTACTGAATGACTTTCATACATGCGTTATTAAATATACTATGTGTGCATAATTTAATTCTATTATGTGTAACATTTAATTCTGTGTGCAAGCTGATCTATTTAATTCAAACAATACGGTAAACAAGCATTAATTTTCGTAATTTCAAGCATCAGCGGTAAGTCTAATGGTATTTATTATGCTAGTGCTAGTATTTATATTGGGGCACCATTAAATTAAAACGTAGCGCGCAGATGATGGAGTGCACGTTGTACGAATGGGTAGGTTAATTATACTACCATAGAAGGTGAGGTATTCCATTTAAATTAAAATCCGCAGTACACTCAAACCCCAACTCAACGGAATATACAGGATCCATTGAGAATGTATATTGTCAATACCCCAGATTGCAGTACACATACGTTCAGTACCAGTATATGCATACTCGATAGCCGCTGGGTCTCACATGGAATACCACAAATGGAAGCAATAAATGCAGTCAATCAGCAACAACTTCCGCAATGTTCAATTCGTTCAAGCGGTCAACCAGACCGTTGACAAGGAATGAGAATTGAATTAGCATCATCAGAATTAGTAACCCCACAGATCACCAACGCTCATTGAAAAAACTACCAAGAAGTACAATCATTAAGACAAAGAAAAAGAAAGCCGCCTACAGACAGAAACAAATTTTCTAGACATAAACATGAAATTATAAACATCATTCCAAATACCATTAGGAAATTTTCACGGATGCCGTAAAAACAACACAAACACCAACCTCAACAAATAAAATTACTAACGAAAGTGTAAACAAAATTCTTCAATTGATTCTGTATGGGGCGACAAAAATGTATGACAAGTATTGTTATTTATTAAAAAAAAAAAAAAAATCATTCAATACCCATATTGATAGTCGCAAGTCGATGAGATGAAATTACTAGTGGCGACCGGTGAAGGTTATAGAAACTAATACAAGAATTTGAAAGTAACAAACTAGTTTTTCACACACATATGCTCTACCTAAAAACAGAAGTTTACGAGTTGTGTCAAGAAACATACATTATATTTCACCCACGGACGAAATAATAAATGCGTTGAATGATATGGGGGATAAAGTCGTTAAAATAATCCACATACATTACATTAAAACCAAAGTGCAGACAACCTCTTGGTTATAATTAGATAACAAAGAAATACGCTCAACTAAATTGAAAACAAACAACTAAATTGTAAAGCTATTGTTGAAAGCACTATACAGAAAACAACTATGATTCAATGTTAAAAGTATCAGAATTAAGATATACCGGAAACCAAAGCTCTCACCCCTACTTCTGTGAAAATGTGCCGATAACTATGATTATCGAACCATGTCTTCTTCCAGAGGCTTAGATAGGGGGAGGGGCAAGGGGGAAGCCGCCCCGGGCGGCATAGCCAGGAGGGCGACAAAGTGAGCATAGACTTGAAAAAATTGTTTTCAGTTTATAAAACTACAAACAACTTGTTTCTTTGATATGACTATTCCTTAAGAACTATAGGAATATAAGATTTTCTTAATGTAAAATTAAGAACTACAACAAGTTCCAAAGAGTTTATGAAGTCTTCATTCAAGGAAAATCGAACCCAGAGTGTCGAAATATTACAACTAACAAGGAATCAACTTGCGATCATAAAATGGATGGTATTAGCAACGAGACAGTTGATCAAAATTAATGATTTTATTTATTACTTCCATGTTCCATAAGGAAATGGAAGTATGGTCATGGTGAAAAAAATCGTGTTCGAGATAATGGCAGATTCTGATTGTACTACCCTCAAAACATGAAAAAAGTCATTTTTCGAAAAGTGTCTGTGTGTAGAATGTTTCTATGGCAAACGATAACTGCCGCAAATTCAAACAGAATCAAATAATTTTTTGCATACAGCTCTGAATTGTAGAGGACTCGAGGTCTATATTGATTTTGGTGAAGATCGGTTAAGGGGAAGGGGTAGTTTACCTGGAACCTTTTACGTTTTAACAAGAGTAAAGTGCTTAATTTTTATAAATAAAGTATCCTTAAAAGAAGGTCATAATAATCCACTGTAGAAAGGTAGATGAAATATCTATAAATGAAAAGGGTAGTTGAAGGGGAAGGGGGTAATTTTCTATAAATTAAAATGGTAGTTGATGAGGGAGGAGATAATTTTTTATAAGTTTTATATGTGTACTACGTTATTGACAACAAAGAAGTAGTTTCTATGGAAACATTTTATTTCACTTTGACAAAATTCTATATTTTTTTAGAAATTATCGAACCGAATTCAAGTAAATGATTGGAACTGTATGAGTACCCGCAATACATTTCGATGTTTTTAATATGCGATTGTATCGATATATTACGGTGTGGAAAAGAAGAAGTGTACTAATTGTAAATTGCCCTATTTCTTAATGTAAAGCAAAAATACGTGTTGTTTTCATTTGGTAGTTAGGTAATAATGGTTTTGGGTTTTTAGTTTACTGCTAAAATAAATAAAAGCTGTGGTTGAGAAAACATAACATTAAACGTGTAATACAATGCGTATAACAGAGTAACACTTAAAATAAAGAGCGTTTTTTAAGTTTACAAATTGGAAAAAACAACAGCAAATGCAAAATGAAAAATACAAATATTTATGGTTAATGAAAAAACAAAAAACACTGTATTAAGGAATGACAACATATGCTCTACAAATTGTACATAATGGATGTTTGTTTTTTGTTAGTCACAAAACGAGTACTTGTCGGAAAACGAATTTTACCAAAAAAACGAGTTCTGCCACAAAAAAGTGACATGTATGCCTATAATAATAGTCAAGAGATTGACCCTTTGGCCACTCCCGCCTTACTTCGAGTTGGGTTTTTCGTGGTTTTAGAAAAAAATAGTTTTACATTACACACGTATTGGTTTCCATGTATAATTTCAGTTTTCATGTTAACCTAACATAATCACTTTTTGGTTTCACAGCCACGACCCGGTGATAAATTACTACTACAGTCATTTTCCATTAAAAAATGACAAACGAAATCAATTGCAATCACCAGCCAACTATTTTGCAACATACAAAATTAAAATTTGTATAATTCTTTCACTACATAAAATTATGTGCGATATTCACTACATATCGAAGCCCAAAAATCGCATTATCGAAATAACTGCGAGTACGCATAAAGGCAGTACCAAATGATTTTATATATAATCTGAGAACATGGAAGTCATGTATGGTTCTCCATACAGATTTTTTTAATTCAGACTGTCAACGATTACAGACGTATTCTTTTGGTGTCTCTGCAAATAAATCCATCTCGTGGAATGTTTATCCACTGTGAAATACTCCAGGTAATGGGGTTATTTGCTTCTTTGATTGCTACTATCAAGACACGGGCATCACACTCACACACACCAGTCTGGCGGACACATCCTGGCGTGCAGTTTGCGTGTTCGGGTTAATGCAAATGCGCGCGGCTTGCATCGTCTCCAGCACGCACTCTGGCACGCGCGCACATGTAGCGCTCGGGGTGTAGACACATGCTTAGTCGTTTTGATCGTGGTACTCACAGTAGTAAAACTTTCGCTTGGTATTTTCACATTGGGCAAATACAACCAGGGTTGAATTTATTGCAGAGACACAGAACATCAAAACACATTATTATGTACACATCTTCGAACAAATGTATGAATGGGTATATTTAATTGTAAAGTACTGAATGAATGCCTGAGTTGCAATAATTTAAAAATCATTGTAGACATAAAAAGTAGAATAGTTTGTGTAAAAAACTTTTGGGTCTTTTTACACTTAATCCACGCATTTTGTTCATCTTTCATTAAACTGTGTTACAATCAGCACACTCATTATTTTCAAATAGCTTTCAGTAGCTCGCAGTAAACTTCCTGTGCTTTTTACTACTTAGCTTTAAACGTCTACCTTTCCACCTCACCCCCCCACATCGTCTATATATCCTACGCTTGAGTGAAAGAATATACAACCACAAAGTTTTTCCGCTGACAAGTTCGCTGTGTCTTCCTGTAGACCCTACTATCACAGACTGGAGAAGTTATATGTATGCGGGAAGTTACCGCTAGCTCCGTGCTCCGTAATCCTGTAGAAATAGGGGATCGTGGAAAACTGACGAATTCTTGGATTTTGTTGTCCATGACGTGTCCGTTGATTAACTAATTATAAGTATAACACTACTAACTCGGAAACTAAGTTTTTTATTGGTAAAAAGTTTACATTTTGTAGCCTGAACCAATTTTCGCTTATTATAAGCTTCGTCAGAGGCTGCCACTAGGAGCGCTGTCCGTCTTGTTCTTGGTGAAGGCGCCGTCGTTCGAAAGACCGATGTTGTGTGTCTTCTTCAAAAATAAAGCTGAGGAAACCCAACCAAATGTACTTTGTGTGGATGAACACATCCTCCTAATAATAAAAACTGTCACTTATTTCAAAATATACAATATAAGATAACCATGGAAAAATGGAGTAGCTTTGCAGTCACTGAATGGCCAGAAAAAACATGTTTTAATAACTAATAACCCAACCATCATCTAGTATCGTAGCAACAGGACAGAACTAACTTATGTACAAATCACAAATGTCAACTCAAACAACAGCAAAATTAATATAATATAACACAGCAATATTGTAACATATATTGCGACAGATTAGTTTTGCTAAATTTTTATGTAATGCTAAAATGCATGACCCACACTTTGTAGCGATAACTTATCTGCAACAACTAATGTGACACAGTTTAAAGGGGATATCTGGTGTGTCTGTAATAATAACTCTATGTAACTTGTAACGGTATTTCAAATTTATTTAGTAATAATGAAATTGTGCGCAAGGCATTTGATTCGACTTAAAAACATTCATTATTGCTTTGTTACTATGCCGTAAGGCTTACGCTGTATACACTGTATACATCCTTACTGACTAAATATTCTATTCTAATAATTACTTTATTAAAAATATCATTTCCTGACTACTCACTCAATTAGTGTGCTTCTAAATATCAATGCTTAAATATCTTTTTAGATATTGTAACGAAATTCAAAATATTAATAGCTACTGAATTTATCTTTCTTTTTCAGTACTGATTTATGAAACTCTAATTTTTTACTTAAATGCTTTGCATTCTTTTCATTTCAATACTAATTTGAGCTCTTGTTTACGTTAATCTTACTTCAATAATATCTACCATTTTAACTCTATATTTACAAGAAACATTGGCTCTTAACTTTAAAGTAAAACAAGAATGTCTTTAATTGTCTTTGAGTTAATTGTTCGACTAAGAGATAAATAAGTTGTTTATCACCTTATTGTTGTCAATCATACTCAATCGCAATCGATCCATCTGTAATCGTCCTCGTCTCGAACTCCAGCATCAATTCCTCTTGTCCAGCGTCGCTTCTCTTGTCCAGCGTCGCTTCCAGACTTCAATAACGTTCCTCTTGTCCAGCGCAGGCGCTCTAGTCTCCAGTACCATTCCTCTTGTCCAGCGTACTCGCCTCTAGACTCCTGCGTCGTCTCGCTCTCTGGAACTAAGTCGCCAGCTCTCTCGCTCTCCGGAACTTCATGTTACTTCGTCTCGTGCTGTTTCGGACGTCAGTTGATCATCTTATATGGATTTTCTTCTCGTGTAATTCTGTTACTAATTAAAAGTGATTATATTTATAACTTAGTTACATAGTTGTATGTAACTGGAAGAATGAAACTATTTACAAAAAAATAAATACGCCGTGCGGACGGACAGAAGCTCCCGCCGCAACTGTGGGTGATCAAAAGAGATACAACTGTAGCGTGTGTGTCCTATTTATACCCACGTCTTGGTTAACACCTGCAGTTGTACGAAATCGACATGTCTGAAATTGTCTCTGGGCTTTGTTCCCCCACTCCTCGTCAATTTCGCTATTTCTTATATTTCTGCGAATTGCAGAGTCCTGTGAGTATACTCTTATACCTATCTTATAATCTATAACTATATCTTATAACTATTTTCACTACACATGTTCACTGTACTTTTGGACATTGTAACTTAACCCTTGCGATCTGTACACAGTTATTTCGCACTACACTCGTACGGTGTGTCCCTTTCACGTGGTTTTCGTACACAGTATATAGTTAATTTTATTACATTTTATTGTGTCTTTGGATTTTACTCCTTATTTATAGTTTATGAATAATTACGGAAAAACGGTAATTACGTAATTATTCATACTGGGGTCGCAAACTCGCCAGCATAGACCTGCGTCACACACACATTCAAAATACTATTGTACACACTCTCAGTTACATCTCTGTGTGTGTGTGTGTGTGTGTGTGTGTGTGTGTGTGTGTGTGTGTGTGTGTGTGTGTGTGTGTGTGTGTGTGTGTGTGTGTGTGTGTGTGTGTGTGTGTGTGTGTGTGTGTGTGTGTGGACAAGTCGATTCAGGTCGAAACACCTGTCCATATTTTTGTCTGAGCCATGCTTGCAATCCCTGACATGCTTACTTCTAATACATTATTAATTATTTTACAAATTATTATGTATATTTAAATTTTTATATTCAATGCTAGTACAGCACTTATCTGTACTGTCGCAATATATACAGGGGTCGCATAGAATAAGTAGTCGGTTGAATCGTATATTGGAATATTATCGGATTTATTTATGATAATTTCAAATGTCACTGTGTGGTTTAATATTGCTTATGACAAAAAAAATCAAACTAATTATACTGTCTCTCTGACACCTTTTTACAAAATTAAAATAATTGTTTCTCTTATAATCTAATACATAACATTTGTTGTGAGTTCTTTTGTCTTTAAGTTTATACGTTTCTTTAAAGTTTATTACAAAAAATGAAATAACTTCCCTTTACGCCGAATGACGATTAAGATGGTGATGATCCAGTCTGGAAGACAGGTGTAAATCTGGATACAGGTTCAGGATACCCCTGCGATCTTCTGTTGTCCGGCGTTCAGGGTCGCTCTGGGTTTGAGCACTTCTATGAACGGTAGTTAATTACTTTTAATCGTAATTTATTCTGTGTGTTGAATGTACACAATGATCCAGCAAACTTCAAGTGTTTTTTATTTTATTTCCTATGCGGACAATCTTGTACTTTACCAGATTAGCAGCACTTAATAATCAACTCGCGAACTTTCGGACTTGTATTCGTACGCTTTCGTAGACCAAGCTTCTAGACTCGAGCAGCACGAACACGCTTTTCAAGTTCAGAGAGAGACTGAATTGAATGATACAAAGTAAGAAATTAACTGAGATTTTAGCCAATTTCTCAAACGTTGATTAGCTGCTATACACCGTTTTCCTGCGGCTTAAGATAACTTTATTCGTGTACAATATTGTTAAAGAGAAAATTATAGCCTGTAGAAAAAAACAGTCTAATTTTATTACTTTTCTACAGGTTCATAAAACTTTCCGACCACGCAAGTACACGAATGAAAATAAAATAAATTGCGGAAATCGTACGCAAGTCAACGCTTGCCGCCTGCCACATGAAAAATCACAGAAATAGTTACAGCGAGTATATTACATTTTGGGATATCAAATATTAATCCTAACTACCTGATCGGATTCCATACACCGTTTCAAGAATAAAGTTATTGCAGTCAGCCCTTTGTTAGTCAGGCGTTCGTCAGGGTCTGCCATTTGGTACTTCTGTACAAATTAAGAAAAAAGAAAACATTTATAGCGTTGGGATTTATAAACATTTCTCTGTTTATAGCGTTGGGATCTATATGGAAGAAAGAAATTTGTATGTAAAGAACCAAGAACATGTAAAGACCGTGTAAGTTAAGTCTGGCGGACCCTGCAGCGTCAGTTAAACTTGCTTCCGGACTGGCTAAGGAAGTGGCGGGTGACGATCAACACGGAGAAATCCGAGGCTATCTGTTTCACGGGGTAGTCCATTTCCCGATTGCAGCCCCTCTCACTAGAAGGGAGGCCCATCGCCTGGAAGGATACGGTGAAGTATCTAGGCGTTCGGCTTAACCGGAGCCTATACTTCAACGCCCACGTGACTGAAACTCTTGACAAGGCTCGCGGCGTCCGAGCCAAACTCTTCCTATTTCTCTCGTGTCGCAGCCTTCGGCGCTGCGCACGAAAGTCACCATTTATCTTTTGTTTCTCAGGTACTGACCTATGCGGCTCCCGTTTGGTGGTCACTTCTGTCAACTACTAACATTTGTAGACTGGAAAGATTCCAATCGAAAACCTTCCGTTCCTTGTCGAGATGTCTTTTGTTTGTCAGAAATGACGTAATTCGAGAAGGTCTTCGAGCTCCTACCTTGTCAGCTTTTGTCCGAGCGTAAGCTGTAATTCTCTTTGCTGCAGCTACGACCTGTTCCTTCCCTTACCTAAGGACAATCAGCACCACGCAACCTCCTCCACCGATTCGGGTCAAACGCCCTCGGGAGATTCTTGATGATCCGCCATAAAGACATCCTCAATAAAAATTTAACTTTACTCTTAGTCCCCGAGTTAACCTTCGAAGCTGTCCTTTCTTCCCTCCTTGCACGCCGACCGCGCTGCTTCTGCTGTTCCCCTGTTACCAGCACGGAGGCTCTGCCTCGCGGAGAGCCACCGACACCTCAAGGCGTCTACCAGCTGGGCTTGAGACTGGCGACACCTGTCGCCCGAATCACTTCCGGCAGCAATGCCATAAACTAAAGTCTTCTTTCCCCGCCCTTTCATCTAGCGGATGACCGTGTTGGCGGTTGACCATTCCAGTTTTAGGCATCCGTCTACTGTACCAACATTAAGTTTATCACATGGCAGCCACTGGGCTCGACCCCGATACTGCAATCATGCCCCGGGTGCTAAGATACCCCGCAATCATAATGCAGTGCAATGAAACATAAATGTGTACGCGGTCCCATCTGTACCTTCTCATTTTATGGTTTACAAGAACCTAATCACAACCATCTTTGCTCAGATACTGCAATACTGTTCCAATCCTGCGACTGAATCCTGCACACCATTATCACGGCGAGAACTCTTCAAACGAGCTTGAATAATGTACGAAAATGGGCTAGCACATTGTGAATAAAATCAGTGAACACAATTAGTTAATGTTGTTTTACTCAATGCCGCGCCGAGATGATACACCAGAAATAATTGACAAAACGAATCCTGAAGCAGAGAGTGCTAAGTAATTTACACTCGGTAAAAGCTCGAAATACTAGGTTATAATGCTATAAGGCTATGGCAGGCCTATGACATCCGGGTACTGCTTCTGGACAGCATACCTATCATTGAGAGATTTCGTCGGAGGTACTGTGAGCATTTGTGGACGTTCCATGGTTCGTACCAATAAAAACATTTATACAGAACTTAAGATTCATACAGTGAAAGAAGTGACTGTTCAACATAGTGTAAATTATATAAACTGTCTATGTTGATAAGCACGCCAGTGACGCCGGTAAGATAAGCATTAAGTACCCAGGACAACAGTGCGAGATTAGAGATACAGGATTCACTTGACTTGCCATACAGGAAATAATCTGTAGAATTCTAGATACTAGGTACTATTTCAAGGATCATTTCATATTGTAATGGAATCTACTAATCAGAATGTTAAAATCTATCTCCAAAAACTGTATTCTTGTACAACTCCGACAAACACTATACTATAAAGCAATGGGTGACAACTGCTGGACTACATTCCGTACATTAATTTATACCGGGCCGCGAGAGGTCCTTTTCAATTGCATCACCTTCCTAATCTTCCGTGGTCCGTTGTCTGCCACAATCCAGGGAACGTTTTAAGGCGATGGCCTCCTCACGCTTGGCTAGTCAACATCTGTTTCAATTCAGGGTCAGACAGAATAGAACCTGTCGTCTGGGTCTGGGCTACCGCGAGGCGTGTGAGTACCTCCTTGTGGGAGCTAACTGCCTCGGCGTGACAGTACACCGTTCCGGCCGACTACGGCCAGTATAGCTGTACACTCCAGCGGAAGGTTCCTTAAGGGAACCTCGGAACCGTGAATCAGTCGTGACACTGCATCGAGTGCTTTCTTGCGGAAGACTCCGTCTCGACATGCGAAAACAGTGTTCTTGGTGACGCTATATGGCGGCCGCGTCTAACAAAGCTCGGAATCAGGTCGATGCAAACAAAACACTACAAATCCATACTTTGGAAACTCACCTTGCAAACTCACAGCATCATAACGTCCGTGTGCAGCGAACATGTGATCGCTCTGCGCCGTATGATCGCATTCATCGGACTGCGACCCAGACAACTCACACGTTCAAGGTAGCTAAAACGCCCCGCGTACTTCTGCCTCACTGTCTATCACTGTTCTCCTGCAATTTGTCATCTTAGAGTGCTAACCGTTCTTCATATGGACATCGATCGCCAAGGGCAGGGAAAATGGAGGCGGATGATTATGGAGGCTAAGGTTCGACTCCGAACTGTGACGCCATAGAAGAAGAACCGTTTTTCTTGCATAAGCGTACTAATATTCTTTACAATTATGGCATAATTAATCGTGAATACGTTTGATAGGTTATTGTATGAACTGTAAACGAAATCGGAAGGATACTTTTTAGTAAATTTTTGGGTTCGGACGCTCGTCTAAAAAAAAAAGTAGTAGGACACGGTCTCAGATTAAATCAAATGGGTGATAACCACTTGGTGATGAGAATGTAATCGTTCGTTTAGCAAAGCTTTATTAATGCGATGTATTCTGTAGTTATTAATGTGCTCTTTATTGCGCTTTCGAGTCATTATTACGTACGTGATGACCTTCAATGTCCTCATTTGCATACATCTTGTCAGATGCAAGTCAGAATATAAAGCCGTCTTTGAAAATTGAGTTGAATTAACTGCATAAATATTAAATTAAGCCCGTAGATAATTTTGTTATTACACATTAAACTTCTTATTTGGCAATTAAAAGTAACTGTTTAATGGACAGGGTAAATTTCTTGTAACGACAAGAATACCATATGGCTTATGATCAATAGTTACAGCGAGTATATTACATTTTGGGATATCAAATATTAATCCTAAATACCAGAGCGGCTTCCACTCTGTATAGTATAGTATATAGTATCTGTATACTTTCAAGAATAAAGTTATTGGAGTCAGGCCTTTGTTAGTCAGGCGTTCATCAGTGTCTGTCATTTGGTACTTCTGTACGAATTAAGAAAAAAGAAAGCATTAACACACTATGTGTTATAGCGTTGGGATCTATATGGATCTATATTACACTCAGATTTCTTTCCAGTGACTACTGCATTAATTTTGTCACTGCATTGGCGTTGCCAATTCTAACAGTAAAGAGGTGTATGTAGAACAAGGTCTGGTTCATTTATGCACATTTTTAAAGAACAGAATTAAATGATAACAAAACGCAGCTGTGAAAGTAGATGCTAGAGTAATATGTTGTTAAATCAGTTTAACGGATTTGTAGCGGATATGTTATTTTACGCACACGCACGCACACACTATATTCTCTACAGCCATCCTCTCTTTTCTGTTTAATTTCCACTCCCTCACAGTTGCAGGCACAAGTTGAGTTACCGAAACGCGCACGGGAATTTGAATAAAAAATATGTACCGGTATATAAACATTTTAGCAACTGGTGATAGATAATACTAAACGACCCAATATGTAATATTATATACTACATAATTATTTGATCACGAAATTTATAAAAGAATATAATAACGTTAAGCGCCCTTTCGCACTGACGGAGCCAGAGATTTTTTCGGATGGGATTGTGTGGTACCTAGTCCTCCACTCCACAAAAACATACAAAGATTGAAAGTTTCTATTAGCTCAGCAAACTTAATAAAACAAACTCATATTGACCGAGGAAATGAAAATAATCTTAATAAAACAAACTCTACTAAACGAGGAAATGAAAATAATCTACTCACCAATCAGAAAGTTGAAGTCCCAATATACTTATAGTAAAACTTTAATAAAAATTTACAACTTTGCTTTCGTAGGTTATTGGCTGTACATCTGCCAACTGTACATAATTAATATCTTGAGATTGAAGTCAGAGTTGAGAAATTCTGGGAATCCTGAGAATATCCAGAGTTGAAAAACTTCTTCATGCTGTTACAGTTGACACAGAAAGTATTTCAAGAATCTTAAGAAATTCTAAATACTAGGAAAAACGTTATCACGGTTAGCGAGTTCATCCATACGGCACTTGATTAATGTTCACGATTAACTACAGTATTCTCGTACTGTCGACACAGCATCTTCAAACGGATCAATAGTTTTTGTTCGCAAAACATTCTGAGGAGATTTTACGTACAGTCATTATCTCTTTTTTGTCTGTATCTGTTACTGTTCTCCTTTCATACGCATAAACTTGATTTATTGGTCGATTTCTTGGTTACTTTGTAATTCCAATAGCTTTGCTACTATAATTTGTTAGTGCCAACTGAACAGCATTTACAATGCAACAAGCAAAAGGAACTGATGCGCGAATGCTCATAAGTATTAAGATCATAGACTAAGAGGCAACTTTTCGTATACTGTGTGTTGGTCGGGTGCTACAACCTCTCCTTGGCTACGCCTACGTTTCCATGGTTGTTTACTATACGTGTAAATAATTTAGTTAAAAATTAATTGTGCGTTTGTCCAGTGAAAATGTATTTAATTTCAGTCGAAAGAATTGTGTCTCTTGTTATGAAATGAACTCAATTTAGCCTACGCCGTAAACGAAGAATTACACAGTTTATTCATAATTTTTCTGAAGAGACACACATACTCTCAGTTAATCAGTTACACAGTACTTCCAGACTCCACAATTTGCCGAATTATATTTTAAGATGTGTTTGAGATTACAGATACATATATATAAAACGGATCTTTACAGCTGTCGCCGTTTCTCCGTCCCCAACTTCCATTGTAACCTGTCGTAGCATGTAGGCCTAAGTTCTTCTGAATTTCTCGAAACCATTGCTTCCGCTACGTCATCTCACTAACTCCTCCGTGGACGTCCTCTTTTCCTCCTCACCGGTGGTATCCATTCAAGTATTTTGCGGGGCTATCTGTCATCTTCCATTCTCTTCACATGCCCAAACCAAGTCAATTGTCTTCTTTCTATTTCACCTACTATTATCCTGTCAATATTCATCTCGGCTCCAATAGTCTCATTTCTAACCCTGTCTAATTTTGATCTTCTACAACTCCTCCTGAAGATACGATACATTTGTTATATATAGACACACACACACACACAAACACACACACACACACACACTCACTCACTCACTCACACACAAAGTTATTAACATTAAGTAAACAATAGTATAACGGTATCCTGTTGGTTTAGAATATTTTGTTGTGTACGGCACTACGTGTACCTTGTGTAGGCAGAGTTATGTACTTTACTTTCGTAAGCTATCGTATACTTTATCTAACCGTATGTTAAAATCCGGTTTGTACCTTACCTAACGCATCGTGGTGCGAGCCAATTAATTAGTTCCGTCTGTACAGTTATTGTCGTTTCACGAGAAGTCTGCTTGATTCTAGGTACGTTTTAGCCATTGTTAAATGTAGCCATTGTTTTATGGTGTCTGTTGTGTTGTCCGCCAAAGGTGGGGAAAGAACGGAAGCATACTGCATTATATCGCTAATAAAGACTACAAATATTGTGTTGCCTGTCGTATTTGATCGTGAAACCATAACCTCTCGAAATGCTAGGTTAAGCTGCAACTGAAATTATATGAGTAAAACCGTAAATACTACAAAAGCAGGGTAAAATAGGCTTGTGGATTTACTGAACCGAACTTTGGATATATTATTATGTGATGTTTTACAGTATACTTTCCACAGCTGATTTTTTACTTCCATATTCCTTAAGGAATGGAAGTATGGTGATGGCAAAAAAAATCGTGTTCGAGATTATTGCAGATTCTGATTCTACTACACTCAAAACATGAAAAAAAATCGTTTTCCGAAAAGTGTCTGTGTGTGTGTGTGTGTGTCTGTAGATTTTTTTTCTATGGCAAACGATAACTGCCGCAAATTCAAACAGAATCAAATAATTTTTTGCATACAGCTCTGATTTGTAGAGTACTCACGACCTATTGTTTTTGGTGAAGATCGGTTGAGGGAAAGGGGTAGTTTACCTGCAACGGTTTTTTTTTATCAAGGGAAATTTTGTTTTTTTGGCAAACGATAACAGCCGCAAATTCAAACAGAATCAAATAATGTTTCGCATACAGCCCTGAATTGTAGAGTTCTCAAGACCTATTGTTTTTGGTGAAGATCGGTTAAGGGAAAGGGGTAGTTTACCTGTAACGTTTTATGTTTTAACAAGGGTATTTCCTATGGCAAACGATAACAGCCGCAAATTCAAACAGAATCAAAAGATTATTTGCATACAGCCCTAAATTGTAGAGTTCTCAAGACCTATTGTTTTTGGTGAAGATCGGTTAAGGGAAAGGGGTAGTTTACCTACAACGTTTTTTTAACAAGGGTATTTTCTATGGCAAACGATAACAGCCGCAAATTCAAACAGAATCAAATAATTTTCTGCATACAGCCCTGATTTGTAGAGTACTCAAGACCTGTTGTTTTTGGTGAAGATCGGTTGAGGGCAAGGGGTAGTTTACCTGCAACGTTTTTTATCAAGCGTATTTTCTATGGCAAACGATAACAGCCGCAAATTCAAACAGAATCAAATAATGTTTTGCATACGTTAGTGAATTGTAGAGGACTCAAGGCCTTTAGATTTTGGTGAAGATCGGTTATGGGGAAGGGGTAGTTTACCTGCAACCTTTTACGTTTTAACAAGAGTAAAGTACTTGAAAATTTATTTAAACTTTTTGAAACAATAGTAATTGTTGAAAATAAAATAATTTTGTTGCCAGGTAACAAAAATAAAGTCATTTTGATTATAAAATATAAATATTTACAACAAGAAAAGAATTTTCAGTTTTCAAAATTTAAATATATTTTTATAAAACAATGGGTTCTTCATTGAGGTGGGGACCATGTCACTCACTCCATCTCAAGCCTCTCCCATTTTGCAGAAAAAGAAGACCCTGTCAAGGCTGATACTTTGACGACAGTAACAGGGCTTTCCACCAAATTCAGCAGAGTGACAGGTAGGCCCAACTCTGATTGGCTCCTCAGATTTCCCCAGCGTTAGTAGGTTCTATGAAAATATTTTATTTCAAAAATGATTTTAAATATAAATCTTAGATATGTTTTATAAATCTCATGTTTTATGTTTTAACATGGGTAATTTTTTATATGACGAACCATAACTGCCGTAAATTCAAACAGAATCAAATAATTTTTTACATATGTGCCTGAGCTATAGAGAACTCAATGTCTGTTGATTTTTGTGAAGATCGGTTACGGGGAAAGGGCAGTTTACCTGAAACATTTTTTGTTGTAACATGAGTAAAGTATTTAATTTTGATAAAGTATCCTGATAAGATCTTAATAATCCACTGTAGAAACGTAGATGAAATATCTATAAATGAAGAGGAGTAGGGTAAGAATGAGAGTTCTAACGCGGAAGTGACGTCACAGCCCCCCCTTTTGGCGCGAAATTCAAAAATCCCTGTGGTGGGGGTAGACTTCCGGCGCAGCGTGTCGTCATGTGCAGAGGTTATGATGGACCGGGGGGGTAGTGGTGTGTCCCACGTGACCTCGATGGGCGTACCGAAGTTGTCGGCCATGTTGTCGGCGTTCGGCCATGTTGTCGTCGTCGTCCATTTTGCGTGGTTCCGTGTGCGTTGATTGGCGGAGGCGTGGCCGCCGTTGTCGACAAAATGGACGACGACCCGACCACGACTGGCGAGGATCAAGCCAGGCCGCCGCCCAGCGACGATGACGACGTCAACGACGACGGCGAAGGGCGAACGGCGAACATGGCCACGGCTGGTGTCCATGTTGGGAAAGCTGTGATGTTGTCGGATTGTGCGTGTGTGCTGGTTAAGGTTGGGCCACGTTGCCGGATCGTGGTGTGTTATAGTGTATGGTTTGGGTATATGTTTTGTTTTTCCGGCGGCCATGTTGGAAAAGCGTCGACGTTGTCAACTTGTGCCACGTTGTCGGCTCGTGCATGTGTTATAGTGTACGGGTTTTGTATATGTTTACACTGCCGTTGTCGGCTCGGTGTTATAGTGTACGGGTTTAGTATATGTTTACACTGCCACGTCGACGTTGTCAACTTGTGCCGGCCACGGCTCGGTGTTATAGTGTACAGGTTTTGTATATGTTTACACTGCCACCATTGTTGCCAACTCATGAACTGTAAATTTGAATGTGTGCTTTTGTGGTAAGTATATATTGTAAAAATACAAAAAATGTGCACAGCATCGATGTGAAACTCTTGTTGACTGGCTATTGTGGTGTAATTGTTTTGATTGACACTTCACTTATAAAACATGCATGATAGAAGGAAAAAGGATAGTTGAAAAGAAAAGAAATAACTAAGCAAATTCAAAAAATTTACATATTTATATACAATATATATACCGAAAAAAAATTACAAATACAATATATATATACAGAAAAAAAACATTATAAATAGACATATAAATAATATAATTTAATGAAAAAATAAATAAAAAGTTCAGTTTATATTACATTTTATATACAATATATATACAGACAAAAAAAAACGGTTATAATATATATACAAAAAATAAAACATTATATCAAAAAAACATCACTTTGTATATTACAATAGTAAAAAAAAAAAATATGGATACAATATACAGAAAATAAAACATTATATGAAAAAAAACATCACGTTCTTCATATTTAATGTGCACGACCATCTGTAACAGAAACAAAAACAATATTAGTGATGTATAATTGATAGACGTAGGATGGATTAGAATAATGTGTACTGTTACATACCTCAAAAATGCATGCGTGCATAAAATGGGTGTATTGGCCTGCTGAATGCATACACCCGACATTGCGGACATCCTGGCGGCGACCCCTCCAGTGCCACGGTTTGAAACCAGTTGATGATGCACAGATAGTGGTATGTGTGCCCACACATTAAGCCGAGGAGTCTCTGCCCCTCAGTATAATTTTCTTGGCACACACTACAAGATGTGTGCCCTAACATACCCTGAATGGGGCAGAGATCTCCACGGCTCCATCGCCACGTTGGAAATCTACTTCTGAGAAGTAGTCTCATCGTGGCGACTTCGCTATGCATCCTTGGTTCCACCGTGTCGATAATATCATAAAACACGCATGGCGCGTCTTCTGGAGGGGACTGTAATCGTGGATCGTGCCGCATATGCTGTTGCTGAGGTTGTGGTTGAGGCTGCTGAGGCTGCTGAGGTTGTGGCTGCTGTTGAGGCTGTGGGGATTGCGATTCTGGTTGTCGTGCTGTACTTATCCATTGCGGACGTGGTTGCGGCTGTTCCTGTGGTTGTGGCGGTGGTGATGGCGATTGTGGTGGTGGTGATTGTGGCGGTGTGATCGTTATTTGTCGTGCTTGTGGACGAATATCACTGGTGAAAAGAATAAATATAAAAATCATGTAAAAAAAAAACATGAAAGTATGTAGACATAAGAAGAAGACTTACATATTAAATGTGATGGTAGGTAATTGTTGTTGTTGTTGATGCTCATCAACATTATTTTCATCATCATCATTATTAGTTCTTTCAAGCAGTAACGTATCACTGTCACTATCATCGTCATCATAAACCATCATCCCATCATTGCTGAAAAAAAGTACACTTTTAATACCAGATGTAAACGCAATAGTACAAGCGAACGTTAATGAAAAAAAACGTACCGACTCGTGCCGGCTTCCTGAGATGCAGCAGCAGCAGCAGCAGCAGCAGCAGCAGCAACAACAGCAGTAGCAGCAGCTGAACCGGTAGCATCACTGAAAAAAAAAAATACATTTGAATACCGAACGTAAACGCAATAGTACAAGTGATTGTTAATAAAAATGGTCTTACCGACTCGAGTTTTGTTGTGATACTGATGAAGGTCCCAATAAGGCCTGACGTAACCTTTGGGAACTATAAAAAATAAACAGTAAGTCAGTCGAATGTTGTATTCTGTTTGTACTCGTTAAATAAAAAAAATGTTGTAATTTACCTTCGAACTCGTCGCTGCTCCTCACAGACTCTTTTATATAATCTATTATCGCTTCCACTCATTCTGTAAAACGTAACAAGAAAAATGTTGTATAGTAATTTGCTAACATAATAATGTGTGTGTGTGTGTGTGTAATGTCTAATATTAACGTAAAAATATAGTAAGTACTTACATGCAAATTGAAAAATTATAATGAATGTGATAATACTTATTATGACGAAATGCTTATATATACGTATATGCTTGGTAGGAGTCTGCTATAGACAAAGTCCCCTTACCCTCAAAGTGTTCACCACACACACACACACACACACACACACACACACACACACACACACACACACACACACACACACACACACACGGCTTGCATCCTGTACGTAACAAAGCCCCTCGCCATCACAAAGTTCACACGCTGCGATAACATATGGCTAGTCAGCGAATAAAATTATCTGCACATGTGCATAGTGTGGGAAAGTCTCAGTGGGAGTCGATTACATCCTGTTATAAATATTAACCATTAATGTCTAATCGTCTACCTCACCTCTCCTACCAATTGAAAATTAAATGAAAGTAAATAAATAAATTTTATATTTGCAATACAAGTTTATTATTACCATGAGTTACTGCTCTGTGTATCTTAGTCTCTTCATGTTAGGACTGGTATCGTCATTGGTTAACGCACGTTTACACACTCTGTAGTGTCCGTACGCGAGTGTAGTTACACCATCGTCCAGTACGTACCTCTTATCGTCATAAGGAGACAGGGAAAGTTTTGTTACACGTTGCGTGTACAGCTTATGACGATCGCTTCGTATACACTCGGCAGAGGTGAAAACTGTACGACTATCGAAAAGACACTCGCTGTATAACTGATGACGTAACCTTTTTTTTATTGCCGTTCTTGGAACACCTTTCGCCACCTTTTTGTCGGTACAGTCGGACAACAGGAGCGAGTAACATTTAGCTCTGAGTCCGACGAATTCCCTGATGGGTTTCCCATTAGTTTCATCCTTGAACTTCCCCACGACTTTTTTGTTGTCGTCGCAAAGGCAAGGATGATCTGAGGGATAGTCCGACGTGTCGAAAAGGTGGAGATCCTCTTTCATATCCAAGTACACATCGTCAGTCTGTATGCTGTAAAGTAAACTGTCGGTATCAGTCATCAATAATGTTAATCGTTGTCCGTACTTGCTGACAGCGTACCGATAATGAAAATCGTACATTATCAATTTACTGACATCAAGTACTGTGAAACCAACATACACTGGACGGGAAAGGTATATAGTTCTGTTTCGTAAAGCCAATCCGACCAAGTCGTCGGTGTAGCGGATCATACGCTTTAGTCGTGGATTGGAAACAAGTTTCTGCAGCCGCCCTTTGGTAGAGACTAGTTGGAAGTCTATTCGTTTCCTTACGTTCTCCAGCGATTTACCATAGACAGCGTTGACCATCAGTTTGAAAAAATCTTTTTCAAAACTGTTGGTGGCTGCTGCTCTCTTTTGTGTGTTGAAATCGATAAACGGTTTCATCCACGCTTTCTGTTTAAAACTCAACACCCTATGGATCGCTTTCAATTTTAGACCAAGGTTCAGATACAACTTTAAATTTCGAAAATGAAGAACGTATTTTTGCTTATCGTCCAAAGTCGTTAGCAACTTGGGGACGGACGATGAGGGCGTTTCTGATCCGTTATACCCTTTTGTATAGTGTAGTCGTGTGTGAAGTCGTCGAGAGTACGGTGAAAGTATGTCAGGATTGACGCAGGAACGCACAGGTGCTAGTGGATAATCTGAGTGAAGATCATGAAGTTCGGATGGATAGTGTAGGTCGACCTCAAGTATGTAGCCCATGTCACTGTCATCACTCAGAGTACGTACGTCCAGTGAGTCGATCTCGTTACGATCGAGCCATCTAAAGTCACCGTAAGGGAGTGGCTGTGACATGGCTGCACCGTAAAGGTTGTTGCAGTCGGTGTACAATATGAAAGAGGTCGGCTTTGAAGCATCATACTGATCAGCGATTAGCGGGTTGTTGGCCTTGGCATAGCGGTTGGGTACCATGCTAACACCACCGCGAACGGCTGATTCAATAAAAAGATGCTGATCTATATCCGTCAACAGTTCCAGTCGCACACCGGTCATCTTTAACATCGCGTGCCAAGCAACGCCGGGAAGCGAGTAAAGATGAGCCGGATCAATCTGGTAGTACCGTATGGCCATCTCACGAAACGCCTCGAAGACGTCAGCCAGCAGCAGTACATCTGTTTTAAGATAAAGATCGTGATAATCACCCAGCGTGCGGATTCCGAAAGTCTGCCACACATTCTGTGCATGTGCGTAATCTTCGTCCAACACGGGTGATTCACTCAGCCTATTGAAAAAGTGTTCGCGTGCGGGCAGACATGTTTCGTCGAACTTCTCGCTACCTGTCATGTAATCGTAAGGGTACACCCCCTTACGTAAGAGTAGCTCGAAGTGTTCTTCGAAACATTGCTTTGTTAAAGCGAAATCCGCACCGCTCGCGCGCAAGTTTCCAACAAGTGTATCCAAGGACGTGTTCAAAAATTGTAACGTGTCTACGAAACGTAGGGCACCCAACGTGACTGATACGAAGCGTTCACTAGTGGTAGCGATACAAGTGAGAGTTTCATCATTGTATTTACCCAACCCTTGTATCAAGTGATGTGCGTCGTAACCTCGTAAGTTATGGAAAAAGACAGGAATATGTTGGGCGGACTTGGAGTTGAGGTTACATACGTTGTGAGCTGCGCCAAGGTATCGTCCAGTCAGATGACAATGGTTGCGCACCTTGTCGTCATCAGTCAGCAGTTTTTCGCAGAGATGGCATACGACAGCATTCGTGAAAGATAATACGTCACGATCACTCATAGTCATAGGGATATTGGTACGCATGATCCTGTACAGTTCATGCTCTTCATCGATTAGTCTATCTAAAAAGGTTTCTATCACGTTCACACCGCGATAAACGACCTGTGGTTTGAAAATGTTGCCCTCGTGGTCGACTATGAGGTAGGAAAAACCTGAAGGAAGATGTAACGACTCTGTTGTGGTGGACGATGTGTGTGGAGGAGCATCACAACGATGGCAAGGTACAATGAACGATTCAAAGTCTGCATATATAGCGAAAGGGACTTTATGACAGTACGTGTAATTTTTGAAGTACATAACCTTCTCCTTCTCTTTCGTTGGTAAACGAATTCTTTGTTCACCATACGGTGAACAACGAGGGACATGTTCACTAAGGAGTCGTTCTTCACAGAATCTATGCAGACAGTAGTTGCAATAGAAAGAACGTCCGTTGTGTTTGGTTAGTGAAGATAGTAAGCGGCTAATATTTTTTATTAAACAGTAATGTTTTCGGTCAGCGGTGGTGAGAAGTAATAGATTAAAATGGTGTTGTCTGTCACTGAAAGGAGTTATTCTTAGCGGGTAAATTTCATTTTCTTCGTAACCAAAACATTTATAGAAATGTCAGAATTGTCTCGTTCGAACTTCACAATATCGCATAGGCGGGTGGGATAAGTTATACCAGAAGTGGTGATACTGTGAATATGTGATTTGTATTTGGATACACGCTCGCTGTCTCTGTGTTGTGGAAACAGTGCGGCCAACACTGACCATATAAAACACATTTGATCGCCTGTATTGTTTACATTGATGATGGATTTAGTACAAGACAATTCAGGAGGTGTACGGATGAAACTGGAGGCGGCCAGCGGTTGGTATCGTGAGAGAACGAGTTCTAACGAGATTATATGATCCAACGCCCAACCGCTACCCTCACGAGTGAATTTATAAATCGATTCGATGATTTTTTCGTACGAAGCTTCTAAACGTTCAGGCAATGCGTTCTGATCAGCGATCAATGTCGTATGACATCGTCCATGAAAATAGCCTTCACTCGTCACTTCTTCGTCCTCGTTCGTGTCGGCATTTACAATGTACTTGACAAATCTCGCTTTTAGCGCTATATGCCACTTTATAGTAAGCAAACGTGTCAGTTCGTTTAGAATGTCCGTACGTAACATATCGTGAATTTCATCGAAAAAGGTAATGACATCGTTGACACATTCTTCTTCTTCCTCTACAAGAGGTGTGTAAACGTACGACACCAACGAGCCACGCAACGAATGTTTACGATCAACAGAAAACGTCTGCATTGTTAGAATAACGATAAAAGCAAAATCAATTACTTGCTCACTTGAAGAACATTAGAATACTGATACAAAGTTAGAAAATAAGTAACATTTTATAAGCAGTGCGTGAAAGTTAGCCTGCACGAGACTCGAAGGTGAACGCAGGCAGCGATCACCGCTCCACTTATACTATCTATGATGAGTGCGTGCGCAGCTATTTGTTCCCACTACTGTGCTTTATTTCATACCGACCAATTGACGACAGCAATCCCCACTACGATTGCGCGCGCAGCTACCACTGAGGAAGTGAAATGCAGCGCAACAAACCAACATTCTTGCTTCAGATATGGACGTGCACACATATTCTTTTGCAAGCCGATTAAAAAGCTTTTATAACATCCATCGTCGAGGTAACATTAAATTTTACGTGCGTAAATTTCCGAATACGAACGTGAGATTTTTTGACCTAGCCAAAGCCGGGTTTATTTATGAAGGCGATGATGATGTTGTAAGATGCTGCAATTGTAAAATACGAATTATGGATTGGATGGCGGGTGATGATCCTGTCCAAGTCCATAAGGCGTCAATGCCTACATGTAGTTTCGTTCGTGAACACTTGTAGAAGTCGACGCACGCAAAAACGGCTCTTTTCAGAGCCAACATAAACTCATGTACAAACATACCCGTTTGGGTAGTACTAGTAGTACTCTGTGTTAGTACTATACTAGTACTAATAGTACTATATATATTACTATTACTAGTACTACTACTAAATGTGTGTACACAATTCAATGTCTGACTGATGGCGTCAATGATAAAAAAATAAAACAAAAGATTTCATAAAAATTATACCTATTAAATATCATGACAATTTCGAAGCTGTATCACTTGCATCGCAGATCGATGACACAATGGATGTTTATCGATACGATGATGGGAAACATTTCACACTAACAAAACCGTTACGAAGCACGATACGTTCCAACTTGTGTTCTATGTATTTTGTGAAGAAAAAACGGTTTTGTGGTAACTACTGTACACGTTATAAGTTTGGTGTTGACAAATATCACGGACGTTGTTGGCGTCACATTAAGAAACGTAGCGGTTATCTCCCGCCGATCGTGCTGTTGATGATAATCTCTGATCGTATACACAACAAATCACGATGGCTTCATTTTATCGAAGAGTGTGATCGAAACAATGTACCGATTGAACTCGTGGTTTATGAAAAGAATATGTTCAAGTGTACAGTACGTCACGCGTGGAATTTTATTTCACGTTTCCGACCGATTCCTGAACTGTATCATGCCGTTCAACGTGTTCACGGCTTACATGATTCACACGGACAAATGAACTATGCGACTGTCTACACAGACATGCTCGCCTACGGAAGTTCAATCCCACACGCTTTGTGTTGCATTGTCATTACAGAGCGCACTATTCCGATACGTACAGCGATTGAAATATACAGAAGCGCGATTATGATAGCACCAAAGTGCGCAGTGGATCCTAGCTACAACGTAAGTTTTGACGTGCGCTGCCCGCCATCTTCGTTACCGACACTTGCGAGAGGGAAACAGTTCACATTGGTGAACAACAAGGCGCAGGGATTGTTTTCAGTAGCCTTTCTGAAGGAATCATTGCCTACACTCCGCAAGTATTGTGAATACTTCGGTCTGCAGTATTCACATGAAAAAGGGTACACAGTGAAAGATCGACGTTTATACGAACAGTGGCAACGATGTACAGGTGCTATGGCAGACGAGTTTTGGTTGTTGAACTCGTATCTTATACACCTGCATATGGAGTCGAGAAGTCATCGTCCGATCATAGAACTCAAAGCTAAACACATGTGCGAGCATCTACCCGTAAACGATAACGTCATAGTCGCGGAAATGCACGAGTATCGTGCCAACGTTATACGCAGCGTCATGTTCAAAGACATGAATTCCGTCAAGACCGTAAGAGCGTTGGACATGAAACAACACACGCTCATGAGATATTACATCGGTATGAGTCTCGTGCGTAATGGACGTATGAAAATCAGTTTAGCGCATGTTTTAACGTACTTACGCAATCACAAGAAGAACGCGTTGTTTTTCCGTTCGGTCGAGATGATATAACTGGACGTGGAGTGGAAATCTTACTACAGTCACGCGATGGAAAGCAGACGTACCAGAACGGTACCGAGGAGAGTTACATTCAGCACTGAGTTAACGCTTTACCACGTTCCGACGTATTGTGAATCACGGTTCGTACGATATGAGAATGAAACGACAGGTGAAGAACATACAGCAGAGCGTTCGCAAGACTATCGCGAAGGAGTTGCACAGACCGGTAAGAAGGAATTTTCCGAGACGTGCGGTGGAGTTAAAGGGACTTCACGACTTGTACCAAGCGGACCTGGTAGAGATGATACCGCACGCGAAGGTGAACAAGGGATTCAAGTACCTTATGACAATCATTAACGCGTTTAGCAAGTACGCGTACGCTGTTCCGTTGAAAACAAAAACGGGCATAGAGGTCGCACGAGCTCTGGAACCGATTCTTCGTGCTAATAAAATGAAATATCTGCAGACAAACAACGGGAAAGAGTACTATAACAGTAGCGTACAAAAATTGCTGAGCAGATACGGTATCACACTCTATTCCACGTATAGTGAAAAAAAGGCCTCCATTGTGGAACGTTTTAACCGTACGTTGAAAACGCACATGTATCGTGCGTTCAGTGAACAAGGTCATTATCGTTGGTTGGATATGTTGCCGGAACTAGTCAACACGTACAACAACAGCGTGCACAGAACGATTGGAATGAAACCGTGTCAGGTGAAAGAATCCAACGAACGTACAGTGCTACAAAGGATTCGTGTGAACACAGCGAGGAGCATCGTTTATAAACGACCGAAATTCAAAGTAGGCGATCGTGTGCGTATAAGCAAACACAAAATGACATTCGCCAAAGGATACACACCAAATTGGACAAACGAGATATTTCTCGTTCATTCGGTGCGTACCGGCAGCGTACCCATTACCTATTCGCTAAAGGATCATACAGGAGAAGTGTTGAAAGGTGGTTTTTATGAACATGAAATCAGTAAATCGAACGTTGGTGACGTGTACTTGGTAGAAAAGATTGTACAACGTAAAGGCGATCGTGTAAAAGTCAGATGGTTAGGATTCGATGGTAAACACGATTCGTGGATACACAAGAAGAACTTGCTATAACAACTATTCGACTCATGGAAATAGAACCAGTATGCATCGATACGTTATGATGACAACATGCACGCTGTGTACAGTGTAAAAGACATTGTGTCACATCCTGGTTACGATGAGTACATCGTGAACACGACTGCAAACGACGTTGAACGCATGCGTAGGATCTTGACAGTGCACGAGTACTGGCAACGGGTTATCAATCGTGTGAAGAAATTCCGTCTTAACGAAATAGTACCAAGTGGTACCGGATTCGATCACTACAAAGAATGTGTTTGGTCGGATCCGAACTGTGAAACGGGTCCGGACACTTTTGTATGCAGTTACATATCTACCGACTGCTGCAATATAGTGCGACTATTAAATAGACTGTGCACGGAACGTCAACATGAAAATATTGCAACAAGCGCACAGATTAAAAATAAAGGACGTGGACTATTCGAAATTGTGCGGCGATGGTGGTGGGGGTGGTTGTGGCAGAAAAAAACGTAAACACGGACGTCTTCTGCCCGATACCGTTCGTTCGATCATCTGCGGACCTTCTGCGTGCGGGAAGACAAACGTCATGTTCAACCTGTTGTTCGATGTAAACGGATTAAGATTCGCGAACTTATACGTGTTTTCTAAATCACTATTTCAACCTAAATATCAGATGCTGGAGACCTTGATGACACAACTTTCCAACGAAGGAATGGGTTATCACGCCTACAACGATAACGAAGAGGTACCGCCTCCCGACGAGGTCGATCCTGATTCTATTATGGTGTTCGATGATGTGTCTTGTGAAAGACAACACAATATACGCAAGTATTTCTCTATGGGACGTCACAGCGGTGTGGACGCGTTTTACCTTTGTCAGACGTACAGTCAAGTGCCAAAACAGTTGGTTCGTGATAATGCCAATCTAATAGTATTGTTCAAACAGGACGATCGCAACTTGAAGCATGTGTATAACGATCATGTCAACACGGACATGAAATATGACACGTTTAAGAACATGTGCGCTGAAGCGTGGAAAGATCGTTATGGCTTTCTCGTTGTGGACAAGGATTCTTCTATCGACACCGGTAGGTACAGAGTCGGTTTCGATCGTTTCATAGTAGTCGCACCTAACGATTAAACAAAAAAAAATTGTCAAAAGTTTAGCTAAATACACGTGTCCTGCTGTCAACGACTTTAGTTGTCGTACTACCGTTTATCGAGATGGATGACAAGAAAAAACGATTAGCACGTGATATCGACACGATCAGTGATGACATACGGAAGAAATACCATGCGTTAAAACATGGTATTCGTGAAGAAGAAGCAACGTTATCCAAAAGTTACAAACCGATTCTGGAACCGTTACAAAATATTTCACAAGCATTGCTTGAAAAGAAACGTAAAACAACAAATGAAAAGCCGATAAGAGTGAAAAAAATGAAACAAGAAGAAGAAGAGGAAGAAGAAGAAGAAGAGGATCCATTAGATGCAATTAGTAAGAGCGATGTAGGAACACCACTTCGTTCCCGAACGAAACCGTCTTTCCTGAAAACACCCGTGATAGCCGAAACATCAGGTGATGACGATGAGGACGATCCTAGTCAAAACATTGAAAAAATGTTAGACACACCGGAAGGAAGACGTGAAGCGCGTAGATATTTTCAGGACAAATACGACAGTGAATCGTTAGCGAACAAGTACATGCGTATGATCGTTTCGTCCGAACGCGATCGTCTGATGGACTATACGTACGGTGTAAGACATGAAAACGGAAAATGGATGATTGGTGATTCACAGTTCGAAATCGATAAGGACGATACGATTCTTATCAACGGTAAACGATACAAAGGTACACCCGGACTCTACGAACTTGTATTCATGAAGCATCCTAATGAAAATATTTACAAGGAATCAGATCTGAAAACGTACAAAGATATACTGCGTAACACCAACGCGCATAAGCAGTATTACTTAGCGAACGCACAGGTGAACGCGAACAGAGGTGTAAAGTATAAACGAATAATATCGCAACTGTTTCCATCGAAACGTACAGGACAGGGGCATAATAATATTGATACATCGTATATGACGCTAACGAGAAAAAAAGACAAAATCGATTACGTGCACTGGGACGATCCGAACGAACTGGTGGACAGATTGCGACTGTTAATGGCATCACAACGTGTTGGAAACAGTGGGCACACGAACGAAATCGTCTCCATAGTGGAAGAACTACGTGAAGCAGACATAATCGTATAACAAGAGCGGTATATATCATCTGACATTAGCAGCAGCAGCAGCATGGAATCGATCTTAAAGGACTCGTTAATGCCATGTGCTCCCTATTCGATTCTGAAAGCCGATAAAGTATAAATAATACTGTCGTACACGCACCGGGGGACATTCCACGATTGGTTGTGACAACATGGATATCGTGCTACTGTTTATTATTGCGTGCACAAGCGCCGTCGTCGTCGCATCGTCCGTTAACGCTAACGATGTAGATTTCGCTATAGATTATTTGGTGCGATACGGATACGTGCCCGACGATAGTTTACGACTCACGGACAACACTACCATCGATATGGACGCCTACCTTCGCACGTTTCAAGTGAATTACAATTTAACCGTAAATGGAGAATTGAACAATGAAACGATGAATCTGATGCGTGCGCGGAGATGTGGTAACGAAGATTTCGTGTCGTACACCTTACGAACGCCGTGGGCCAAGAAACGTCTGTCGTGGCGATTCTTTCACGGTAGCGTCAGCGCTATAGAAGCGTCGCGACAAGCGTTCGCTGTGTGGCAGAAACATTCGAATCTGGAATTCGAATATCGACCCAACGACATAAACGCAGACATGGTTATCGCTATGAAATATTTTAAACACAGGTGTCTGACTTCCAGGTGCACGATCTGCGGGTACGATTTGGACGGACGAGGAGGTATACTCGCTCACGCTTACTACCCGCCCGATTTACCGTATAACACTACTGAAATACATATGGACTACTACGAGTCGTGGAATTATACAAACGCAACCGAAATACCGGACGATCAGACCAGTTTTCTTCAGGTGCTAACGCACGAAATCGGACACGCGTTAGGACTGTCTCATTCCCTCGAGAGGGATTCGATCATGTACCCGTTCTACGTACCACGCTCGGACGGACGCTACCGACGTTCACCAACGTTTCGGCGATGTACCAGAGACCGCGGACCGAAGAAGTGGTGCTTTTCATAAACAACTATGTATACATGTTTGATATACACAGTCTGCAGCCGGTGAACGGGTATCCGCGTTCAATCACAACGCTCGGTGTTCGCACGATGACTAAAATAAACGCTGCAATACACACGTACACGGGTCGAACTCTTCTGTTGTACAACGATATGTATTACAGTGAGATAGACGAGTGCACGTTCACGATCAAGAAACATGGTTATGTTAAAGATCGTTTTGTCGGCTTACCAGAAGCCGTTGATAGTGCGTTCCGATATATCGACGGAAAAATTTATTTCTTCAAAGACACACACGTATACGTGTACGATGAATTTCTAGATACGATTGTAAAAGGAAAACATAACGACGCACTATCCGTTGTCGGAATAAAATGCATAGACAGTACGATCGTATCAAAACTAATCGATTTATTACGTGAATACGTATAAATGTCGTGCACAACGAACGAGGCGCATCATTCACGAGATGAGTGTCGACAAGTTTGGCAGACACCAGAGCGCTGTCAGAGCGCGAAGAGAGACGCGACGCAGTCTGCGAGAGGATATTGGTATCACAATGACCGAGGACGGACACTTTGATGTAGCGGGAAAAAAAATACATAATTTGGGCGAACCGCGCGATGATAGCGATGCCGTTTCACTGCGCTTTGTGCGTGACAATTGTCTGTTAGCTGGCGATTCGTCGACGGCGGCGCAAGGAATAGATGCGAAAGGTCGTAAGCTCGTCAACGTCGGCGCTCCTGTCGATCTCGCGGACGCTGTCAACAAGCAGTACGTAGACTACTCGTGCTTACGTTTCACACAATTGGTACCGAACAAGAAGAACGGGGCTGTCGTCGACGCACGAGACCATCGCATACAGTCTCTGAGGGAACCGATTCGTGCGAGAGACGCCGCGACCAAAATATACGTGGACTCGAAAATCATACCGAAGGATACGAACTCTAACCTAATGGTCGGCAATGTGCGGATAACACAGTTAGCTCCACCCATGAACAACAAGGACGCAGTGAATTTGGAATTTTTGAACCGACACACAATCACCGCGGTAAACGATGCTTATTTCAACGCGCAAGGAAAAACCATTCTAAACGTTGGCGATGGTGGCGCACGGGCCACAGATGCAGTGAACGCGCGTCAATTGGAGGACGTGAAGCGGTACGCGAAGAGCGAAACGTACAAACTCGCAAAAGTGTTCCAACATCGTTGGGAGAAAGTGGTATCGTATATCTATAAATTGCATACACGCGCAGCGCGTACTTCACTTGGTGCCGAAGAGGCAGACTTACTACTTATGAACAAGACGGAGACGAGCGTGTTGATTAGTGATCTTGACAAATCCAACAACGAGCAAGATTGGAGATCTCTTTATCGAGAGCAAACGAAACAGTAGTCATGTATGAACTACGTAGCCGTGTTGATAAAAAAAAAGGGGGGCGTGGTCTTATCGGAAAAATAGTTAAAAGCGCGGTACCATTCGTCGCGAAGTCAGTACCTACACTGATCAATCGAGCGGTGGACGTATTACCGGTAGAACTACATCTGCCTGGCTACAGGTTCTGCGGACCAGGAACGAAACTAGAGGAGAGATTGAGTCGTGGTGTTCGAGGAATCAACGAGTTGGACGAAGCCTGTCGCGAACACGATATCGCTTACAGCAAGTACAAGGACAACGAACGACGAGGTATAGCGGATCGTGTGCTAGCCGGTAAAGCGTGGGAACGAGTTAAAGCTTTGAATTCAGGCATCAGTGAAAGAGCGTACGCAGCAGCCGTAGCAGCAGCAATGAAGGCGAAATCTGCGTTAGGCAGCGGGCTATGCTGTAGTGGTGGTGGTGGTGTGCGTAAACGTCGACGTCGCACCAGACGACGCAAGCCGGTTCGACGCACGATAATCAGGAAGAGGAGGAGGACGACGACGACAACAGGGACAGGAAAACGACGAAGAAGGAGTGGTGGTAAAAAGGCTTCAGGACTCTATCTTCGACCGTACCGAAAAAACTAATCAAAATACTCATGCGTCCATTGTCCGATCATGATCTTTATGAGTACACGAAACGATTGCGTATACCCTATTTCAGAGGTGTGTACATGCGCGACGCACTTCCTAGTACATCACCGTGGGTGAACGAAAGTGCGATCGTGAATCTGGACGATGCTAGCGGACCGGGCACGCACTGGGTATGCTACAAGAAGCGAGGCGACAGAGTCTGGTACTTTGATGGATTCGGCAATCTACGTCCACCTGTCGAGCTAATGCGGTACTTTGGATCGAACGTGACCGACGTTCATTACAATTACATGCGAAAACAACCGTCGGATACAGTCATCTGCGGACATTTATGTTTAGAGTTTTTGACATCGAACGATCAGTAAACTACAAGATGTCTTCGCTTACGGTCACCGTCACAGGAACGGATCCGAGCGCACTGGTTTGTGACTTTTTTCCACCGCTTGAATTGACGGACGGTGAATGGTACGCAGGACTGCTGGACTTTACCACGTACAACTCTATACCGAACGTGGAGAGTGGAAAAAACAATGTCTTTCCTGTACTAAAGGGAGCACGTAAAACGTTAGAGCTTGTCAATATACCGACCGGTGTGTATGAAATCAGTGATATTGAAACATACCTGAAAAAAGAACTAGCAGACCCGAAATTTTCTCTAAGACCCAACAACAACACATTGAAATGTGAAATTTATTGTTCATACGATATCGATTTCGGATGTACGGAACACACGATCGGTACCATGTTGGGTTTTTCCAAGAGCCGCAAGTTAGAAGCGTATATATTACACACGTCGGATGCGCCTGTAAACATTAACAAAGTGAACGTTTTGGAGATAAGGTGTAACGCTGTTCAAGGTTCATACAAGGCGGGTCGAAACGAGCATATATTGCACTCGTTCTATCCAACAGTTGAGCCAGGATTCAAGATAGTCGAAACGCCTAGAAACGTCATTTATTTTCCGCTTAACGTACTACACTTGCGTAACGTTACAGTGTCCGTACACGATCAGGACGGTGATATTGTGAATTTTCAAGGGGAAGTCATCACCGCACGTATACATTTGAAACGTGTGTAGTAATCATGGGAATTTATTTCACCGAAACCTCCATGATGATGAAGAGCGGAGGTAGCGACGGCTTGCACTGCAAGATAAAAGAGGACAACACTTTTGGAAAAGGTATCAGTAGACGTTCGTCGTTGACACGATTAACAGCAACTAACCGACGCTACCTGATTTCACTAGGATTCAAACTCAAGAGAAACAAGTAACATGACGGACAGCGGTATAGTCTTATCGGTTGAACGTCGACCGTTCTTTGAAGACAACATCACACATTATGAATATCATCCTCATGCACCGTACGCGTCGGCGTCACGATATGGAAATAATGATGAGATACGCATACCTATCCTGCAACAGGAAGTCTTCACTTTACCGATGGAAAGTTTCCTGTACGTTGAAGGCAAGTTGAGCAAAAAAACCACTGCCACTGGTAATGTGAACGTGAAAATGATAAACAATGCGATTGCGTTTCTCTTCGAAGAAATCCGTTACGAATTGGCCGGCGTGGAAGTAGATCGTACCAAGAGTGTTGGCATCACATCCACTATTAAAACCATACTATCTGCCAGCAAGCAGGACATTGTTTCGATGCAAAATGCCGGTTGGGTTGCTCCTACAGCTGACGAGCTAACACCATCTGGTAAAAATAATGAATTCAACTTTTGCATACCGTTGAGGATGCTGATGGGATTTGCTGAAGATTTCACACATGTTATTTTAAACGTGAAACAAGAACTGATACTATTACGCACTTCCACTGACGTTAACGCTCTGTTCTCGTCTACGGATGCGCCCGCTAACGCTGATATAGAACTAACAAAAATCTCTTGGATGATTCCGTTCGTGTATGTGAACAATGAAGTACGGATACGATTATTGGATATCATACGCAAAGACCTACCACTATTCTTACCGTTTCGTAGTTGGGAACTGCACGAGTACCCGGTTTTACCAACGACTGACAGACAGACTTGGACAGTGAAAACAACTACACAACTGGAGAAACCGCGGTACGTGATACTCACCTTCCAGACCAGCAGAAAGAATAATCTGAAAAAACATGCCGGCGAATTCGATCACTGCAATGTGACAAATGCGAGACTCTTTCTGAACGACAAATACTACCCGTACGATAACCTGAACCTGGATATCGATAACGGACGTTATGCATTGCTGTACGACATGTATACACGATTTCAAAAGTCATACTACCACAGAAGTCAACCCAACGTACTTCTAACGCCTACTGAGTTCATAGCAAAAGCACCGTTATTCGTCTTCGATTGTAGCAGACAGGATGAGTCGCTCAAGTCTTCACCAGTCGACGTCAGATTGGAATTCGAGTCATCGAGCAATTTCCCCGCTCAGACCGCGGCCTACTGCTTGATACTGCATGATTCGCTCAACGTGTACACTCCGTTATCCAACACAGTGCGCAGACATAATTAAACATTTACTATAAATTATTGTTTTTTTTTGCTGTAAATATAATGTTGCTTTTTAGAATGTAATGTATGTGTTACATGTATGCGATTTTTATTTAAAAAATGTAATCAATTTTTATGTATTTGCTGTAAATAGAATGTAATGTATGACTTACATGTATGTAATTTTTTATTAAAAAAAAATGTAATCATTTTTCATGTATTTTATTTTGTGGAGGGGGAAACGATTATCCTCTTCTTCCTATTTTTTTTTGCTCAGTGTTTCATCAACAAGACTCGCGAGAGGACGCACAAGATGCTTTCACACGATTTCGATGATGATAATACCAAACCCAAGAACGACCGCTATTTCAAACAATGCGGTGAAGCGACAGCAACAACAATCAAGTCCTTATCACCAGACGATAAAGAAGTGCAAGTCATCTTAATTCAAAAAATCACATCTCCGTACCCGCGTTACAGAAGCTTGGAAAATCGTTTAAAGAGTTTTAAAGAATGGCCTGTATCGTTAACGATAACACCTAAAGAATTATCAGAAGCGGGTTTCTTTTACACTGGATGCAACGATAGAGTGATTTGTTTTTGCTGTGGAGGCGGATTAAACAAATGGGAACGTGGAGAATATGCTTGGATGGAACACGCACGTCATTTCCCTGCGTGCTCTTACGTAATGTTAATGAAAGATAAAAATTTTATCATCAAGGCACTGGGTATCGTTACCGAAGCGCAAGCACCAACAGCAATAGCGACAGCAGAGAACGAACAACACGTCGACACTATCAAGGAGAATATAAAAAACATAGAAGGAAGCTCTAATCGTGATACAATGTGCAAAGTCTGTTACGCACAGAACGTGGAAGTTGTACTTATTCCCTGTCGACATTTTATCACATGTGTGAATTGCGCCATAACCCTACATACTTGTCCTTTATGTAGAACCACATGCACCGCTTACATGAGAGCGTATTTCTAGTTCATTTTCACACCTTAATTTAATCGATTAGTGAACACAAGGTTTGAAAATATATGCTGCCGTGGCAAAAGTGTTTAATCCAAGTCCACTAATATCGCATACCTCAGTGTTTGAACAGCACGCGTTGAAGACGGACGCATGGAGCTGTTATCTCCCTACCAGTACATACGCTGTAGTGAATTAAAGCACACAATACTATACCCTATAGACATTTTTGTATACAACATTTTGACCTGTAAATTTGTTGCACTGATCCGTGACGAAAATATAAGGTACAAAATAAACGTTCCAAAAAAATTCTTTACGAGCGTTTCACAACATACAACGTGTCTGTTTCGTAAGACGGACGGATCTGCAGCGTTCTTAGTAACACCAAACACATTATTTATAACGAAAAAAGGATGTGCGAGGATAATCTAGCAGTCATCCTTGACTTTCACTGTTTCATCGACAACGATGGAAACGAACTCGTTAAGGAACTATCCATTATGGATGTCACTGCATTTGCCAGCAGACATTGGATATTTTCACCTCCAGCAAACATGATTGTTTCGAATCATAAACATGCGAGGACAAACAGATGGTTAACAGAGCATTATCATGGACTAGCGTGGACGGACGGGGACACATCGTATGAACATCTTGTGCCGATATTAGAAAAATATACATTTCCTTTTAAATTTGTGTTCGTAAAAGGATTGCAAAAAAAAAAATTTCTACAGAAGCGTATCGTACATTTTAATATTATAAATTTAGAAGATTTCGGTTGTCCTAAACTCGATCAATTACAATCAATACATGGAACAGTCTGTCTCGTGCACCACTTACTTCCAGAAATATGTACAAATACTAGAGTACACGCTTTACGCGAGTGGGTTGTATCAGATTTTAGAGTAATCAATATGTTTCTAATAAATTACTAATTGAAAACATTATTGTTTAGCGCTTACGTAAAACAAATTAACCTTTCTGACGATTACATCACTCTGTATAGTCATATAAAAAAAATTAGATTCACCGACATGTTCTAACACGCATGAGTGCTGTTAATTAAATCATTCTGTCTATTCATAAAAAAAATAACCGAGTCGTCTCCTCTTCCCCGCCTACCCATCGAGTCGTGAGAAGTCAAGTCGTATCCTGTTCACACGGATAAAAATAAACGCTTACTGTACGATAAAAAATTTAGCTTCAGCAACATGTTCTAACACGCATGAGTGCTGTTAATTACATCATTCTGTCTATTCATAAAAAAAAATAAACGACTCGTCTCCTCTTCCCCGCCTACCCATCGAGTCGTGAGAAGACAAGTCGTATCCTGTTCACACGGTTAAAAATAAACGCTTACTGTACGTTATGTAGTTCCCCCTCTCTGGTTCCACCTCCACAACTACCTCCCTATTTATTCCGCTCTGTGCGAGCGTTATTCGTTCAGTCCTTGAGAGACGCGCGAGACAAATATAAAATTCTTTATTTTAAAATGGCATCATTCACTGAAAAATTTGCAACTATTAGCGCAATTGAATATAAAAAAATAAAAGAATTAATAATCGGTGTAAAATATCCGATAGAAGAAATGCAGAATATAGACGCGAAGTACGGGAAAGCCGTACTCGTCACTCTTCAAGATTATAAAGACCCTAAACTAAAATATCGCGTATATCTACCTAAAAGATACGCGAGCGTTTTCGAAGATGATGAATTAAAAGATTTAGTACCGTGTTCGCTGCATCTAATTTTTCGTGGAGAAAAGGATAGAGCGTACATAGTAGAAATTGTACAGTAAGACCGAATGGACATACTCACTTACCATGTATAATTTTCATTGTAAATACACATAATTGTCATTATCTGCACGTACAATTATATATTAACATGTACTTAGTTGTATTTTAATTTATAATATATTGTGCTTACACATATATTTCATTTAATTTAATTATATTTAATTATCAATATATTTACTGTATATCTAGATAATAAAACAAGGCTTACATGGTGTACATTTTAGAGTAAGCCTGGATAGACATTTTCAAAATTAACAAATATATTTGTTCAAAATTGTCATTGCACACGTACACAAATAGTAAATATAATGTGCTTAAACTTATTTATTTTAATGTAATTCAAAACAATTATTAAAACAATTACAAATAATAAATTATTATGCGTAATAAATTTATAAATTAAAATCTAATTTGCTTACACATAATATAAATGTATGCAAATGTATTTATTAGTTTTACTTATTTGTAATTCATACACAATTGTCACACATGTTTACATATTAATTTTTGTCATTACTGTGTACGTCATCATATTTTAATTTGTAATTACTTTATTTAGATGAATATTGTACACAAATGTCATATTGTATATGTTTACATATTATGTATTTTGTACTTGTCACCACTGTTTACTGTTACATAATATTTATTTTAAATTGTAATATATTTTGATTACTTGTATTTTAATTAAATAATATTGCTTTAACATTTTTATTCTATATTTATTTCACAAATCCTTGAAAGATTAACACTAATCATCACTCAATATACAAGCTAAAAGAAATGTTGCGCAATGTGCATTCATGTGTTATTACATATAACTAATTTAAAAAATCAATATTATTAAACAATAATTGCTTGATTAGAAATTACAAAAATTATTTTAAAATAAAACTTACCTTGTACGAGCTCTAGTTGAGAATTGCTTGATTATATTATATTTTAGAAATTAAAAAATTATTTAAAAATGAAACTTACCTTGTACGTGTTCTAGTTGAGTTACTGAATGTGAATCTCGTCGAACGAAAATTAAAAAAATTATTTAAAAAATGAAAATTATTTTAAAAAAAAATGAAACTCACTCTGTACGACTGAATGTGAATCTTAACGAACGAAAATTAAAAAAATTATTAAAAAAATGAAAACTTATTTAAAAATGAAAAACTCACACTGTACGAGTTCTAGTCTCGTTGAACAATGTGATGATGTGAGCAATTCGTACAGCGTATATATACGCTATCTCAAGGATGAACGCGAAAGCAGCTGGTATCAACCAGAGCTGCTACACGTGCAGTCAAGGACAACCATTTAGCTTGGCTTTTCTGTTTCGACGACAAAAAAAACCTAGAGCTACTACACGTGCAGTCAAGGACAATCACTTAGCTTGGCTTGGCTTTCTGTTTCACACAATAATTTATGTACGGTCATCACTTCGTTCACACACACATTAACAAATGCGCAGACAGCTGGAGCCCAATTAAAATATTACATCACCAACGACTTGTGTTCTTCAAATTATGTACGGCTATTAAAGCCTCAGCTCTCACGCTTTGATAATAGATGGCTAGACAATTACATCATCACCAGCATGTGTACATATGCTCAGATAGCCAATTATTATTCATTAGTTAGTCAACGGCTAGGGTTCTGTTATTAAACAAATGGATGTACGCACACACAAGCGCGCACAGACAGCTGGAGCCCATTTAATAATATTACATCACCAACGACTCGCGTTCTTCAAATTATGTACGACTAATAAAGCTTTCGTTCACACGCTTTGGTAACAGATGGGCACACAGATGGATTGATTACATCATCACTAGCATGTGTACATATTATGCTCAGATAACCGAAGCCAATTCATTACAACTAGACATTCAATTATGCAATGCATATCATGTGTATTTTCTTACATGTACACAACAATGTAAATTTTTTGAATTTGCTTAGTTATTTCTTTTCTTTTCAACTATCCTTTTTCCTTCTATCATGCATGTTTTATAAGTGAAGTGTCAATCAAAACAATTACACCACAATAGCCAGTCAACAAGAGTTTCACATCGATGCTGTGCACATTTTTTGTATTTTTACAATATATACTTACCACAAAAGCACACATTCAAATTTACAGTTCATGAGTTGGCAACAATGGTGGCAGTGTAAACATATACAAAACCTGTACACTATAACACCGAGCCGTGGCCGGCACAAGTTGACAACGTCGACGTGGCAGTGTAAACGCACACATTCAAATTTACAGTTCATGAGTTGGCAACAATGGTGGCAGTGTAAACATATACAAAACCTGTACACTATAACACCGAGCCGTGGCCGGCACAAGTTGACAACGTCGACGTGGCAGTGTAAACATATACTAAACCCGTACACTATAACACCGAGCCGACAACGGCAGTGTAAACATATACAAAACCCGTACACTATAACACATGCACGAGCCGACAACGTGGCACAAGTTGACAACGTCGACGCTTTTCCAACATGGCCGCCGGAAAAACAAAACATATACCCAAACCATACACTATAACACACCACGATCCGGCAACGTGGCCCAACCTTAACCAGCACACACGCACAATCCGACAACATCACAGCTTTCCCAACATGGACACCAGCCGTGGCCATGTTCGCCGTTCGCCCTTCGCCGTCGTCGTTGACGTCGTCATCGTCGCTGGGCGGCGGCCTGGCTTGATCCTCGCCAGTCGTGGTCGGGTCGTCGTCCATTTTGTCGACAACGGCGGCCACGCCTCCGCCAATCAACGCACACGGAACCACGCAAAATGGACGACGACGACAACATGGCCGAACGCCGACAACATGGCCGACAACTTCGGTACGCCCATCGAGGTCACGTGGGACACACCACTATCTCCCCGGTCCATCATAACCTCTGCACATGACGACACGCTGCGCCGGAAGTCTACCCCCACCACAGGGATTTTTGAATTTCGCGCCAAAAGGGGGGGCTGTGACGTCACTTCCGCGTTAGAACTCTCATTCTTACCCTACTAAGAGGCTAGTTGAACGGGCTGGGGGTAATTTTCTATAAATCAAAATTATAGTTGAAGGGGGAGGGGATAATTTTTTTTTATATGTGTACTACGTTATTGGCAACAAAGAAGTATTTTTTTGTTAAAACTCCTTCCCTGGCTGTTTGGCTGAAAATGATTTTAAATAGTCTATAAATCTTAGAATATGGAAGTCATGTATGGTTCTCCATACCGATATTTAATTTTATGTAGACGAACCAGTAAAAGAGTAATTTGTGAATATTTTGGATTAAAAGAAGTCGGTGTACAATCAAGATCCTCTCCGTTATGCTACAGTTACTGCACACAAGCGCGCGCGCACGCGCGCGCACACACACACAAAGTCGTTAATATTACTGAATTATGAACGAATACGGGATAAAAATAAACGGGAAATTGCTTAATGTAATCAGATTTGAGGATGATATCGTTTCGGTGACAGACTGCAGAAGAGGCTTCATTGAAGTAGACGAGTGAATTAGGCCTACTTCAGGATAAATGTAACGTGAGAATAAATAAAGTAAAAACAATAGTAATGAGGTATACTCGGGATAACATCCAATCAGACAACTACAGTCAGATTGAATGGGGAAACAATCACTAAGGTTATGTATTTTAGGTATTTAGGCAGTGACATTTCATATTCTGTAAAATGCCAGAGGAAAATTACTTCGAAATTTTCTTAGGAAAAAGAGGTATTTAGTAAGAAAAGAAGTTGATTTGCATCCAATTCTGTGTCCGTTAAAGTTACGAAGCAATTTGTAAAAGTTTCATTGGGGCGTCGCAGGGCGTGGCTCAAAAGCGGAAGGCAGAAGTCGCAAAATTAAAAAAGCTTTAGAATTGTCGTGTTGACATTGAGTTGTCCGAATGCCATGGATCAGTAGAATTCACGGCGAGTTTTGTAGACACGATAAGTAAAAGACGGAACACTTTTATTGGGTACACTTGCTGCGATACCCTATCTAGTGCACAATCGTTAGATGCAGGAAGGAACTATGTCAAGAGAAAGGCCATCGATGCCATCCTATTATCGGATTAAAGAGAGTATGTACAGGATATCTATCTTGTCGCCCACCAACCTTATGTTTGAGGAGAAGAGGAATAAAAAATATACGTCTGTGTATATACCACATATATTCCCAATCGTACTCCCAGCTCATACACGACTCCGAAGTACGTCATTATACTGGTTACTTATTTTCGCAAGACGTACTCAAGACATACGTCATACGTTATACTACTTTAGACTGTAGGTGTTAAATGTTAACGTTGTAAACGGGTTATTGTCAAGTTCGCTGTTAATATTTACGGGAAAAGTAACTCGAATGCTCTTTGTACGCTGTAATGAATGTTTTACTCCAAAGAGCTGTAGAAAATTTTGTTTGATAGTAGCTTTATTGAATACTAGCTGTTATCCGCGGCTTCACACGCGAACATTTGACTTTTAATAAGTATTTTAATATAATTTTTATTGTCTACGTCTATATGGCGTTCTGTCAGCTCGTATAACAATTTTGTACTCATTAGTCAAATTCTCTGCAAAGCTGTTTTCAACACTTATACTATTTTAACTTGTACCAAATTATTATGTTGGTGCAACAGCATTTGGAGATTTAAAAGTACCCGTTTATAAAGCCTTTGGAGATATTTATAGAGGAAACGCTAAATTATTTATTTTAAGTGTTACTGTGTTAGAAGCATTGTATAACACATTAAACATTATGTTTTCCTCAACCATGGCTTTTACTTATTTCAGCAGTAAACTAAAAACCAAAAACCGTTGTCACCTAACCTCACAAATGAAAACCACACGTATTTTCGCTTTGCATTAAGGACAATTTACAATGACAGTACACTTTTTCTTTTTCACATCAAAATATATCGATACAATCGCATATTATATAAAACATCGAAAATGTACTGCAGGAATGGATAAATGTGCAGTTCCGATGCCGCTAAATAGCTTTTTATTTCTTTTATGAATTTGCTAACTGCTATAATTTTTATTGTTCGACTAAGCTTTTCGTCATCACTTATAATTAGCAGTAAGGATGGCTGCTAATTTAAACAATACGAAGAATAAATAGCTTTTATTTATTTATTTGTTACTATGGTAATTAATTCTGGTCTCCATGGTGTTTTTGACATCTTTGGTAGTAGTATTTAATATATTTCATTACTTATTCATTGCATCATCAGAAATACGTATAAACATAAATTTTATAATCGTTTAAGACGATTACAAAATATATAGACATACCTGTATACAAAATTACAGAATATATCGATACAATCGCATGTTAAAAACTGCAGGAACGGATAAAGGTACAGTTCCGATACCACTAAATATCATTTGTGTTTTATTTGTTACTATGGTAATTAATTCTGGTCTCCATGGTGTTGTTGACATCTTTATACGCGTCAAGGAAAAGGCATAATTAAAAGGGCCTAAATCGTGCGAACGGGACAAAATATGAAATTCCAAGTTAGACAGTATTTTTCGCCTTGTGTCAAAGGTTAGCTGTCCAAAATTTGGTGGCAATCGGTGTAACGGCGTGGATTTGTATTTAGTACCCATAAATCCTCAGACTTTGAGTTTTATGTATATAGATTGTATGGAAATGTAAATGTGGAAAAGGTTGATTTGACGGCAGCCGACAGCTGTTTTAACCGCAGTACCGAATTACGTTCTCATTGTTAATCTTGCGTGTCTTCCTTTACATTTAGGCTATAAGCTTCCATACAGTATCTGTCGGTCTAGCGAACCAAAATTGTTGTTTTGTAGTGAGTATTTCTAAGCTAAGGTCTCGTAGGGAGTTATACTCTATGTGTCTTTAGGCCTTCCCAAAATTAATTTTCAGTACTCGTTAAATGGACTACATGTTCAACGTATCGTGGGTGGAGATAGTGCATTCCGCGCATTGAAGGTGTGTGACGTATGCTCTTACGCAATACGTAGTTTGTCGTATGCAATATGTAAAATATATAATAAAATCTTTAGTCCTAAAGTTTGCCACATAGACCTGAATACAACGTACGTAAGAAAGTTGTCGTGTTTCAATTTACATTATACCACGTCAGTGGAGTTCGGAGGCTTCACTACTTCCATGAATTTCTGCATCCTTGATGTTGATGGTCCGGCCACTGTCCGTGCATCTGAAGCTCGAGGTGATGGTGTTTCGGAAGATGAAGATGATGTGAGTTCAACGACGTAGGTATCTGCTCTAAATACCTCAAGTGGTGGCGTTAGTGCTTTTTCTTCCCTTCTTTTCGGAGTCTCCTACTTTTCTTAAGTAATCGTGTCGCCATCTGATTATGTCATCTCTTTCAAATAACATACTGTTATTACCTCTGGTTTCATACATAAATCTTATTTCACGAAGCAGTCTGTGTAGCGTGCTCCTTGAAATTTCTGACAAATTTTCTTCTTTGTTCATAACTTTAACAACGAACTTTAATAAATTTAGAGTTATAGGTAAATATCTCTGTAAAACTGGCGAATTTTTGTCTCAAAACAGATACGTAAAATTCACAGTACTTAAATTTTCTTGCACCCGTAAGGTTTATTTAATTTCCTTGTTTTTGATGGATACTTCAGTTGACTCTGTGCTAACTCTTTTTTAGTTAAAAATAGTTCTTTGGCTCAATCCGTAAAGCGCACTAACGTTTTTCATTGCAACAAATATGCTGAAATTTTCCCCTTCAATAGTGTTAAATAGCACATTTGATATTGTGTGTTTATCTTCTCCTAAGCCTTTCCCCCTGTCTCCTTTTTCTCACACTTGATTCCATTGCTGATGTTAAAAATATACGACGTATAACTGATTATCGCACCATACAATTTTTTTACTTTATTTTTGTGTTACTTATTTTACTTTATTACGTGTTTTTTATATTATTAATGGACAAAGTTACAGACATAATTTATACACAAATGTGCAGCATGGCATTTAGAACACCATTAAAGTTTAAAACTCTTTAAAATTTGTACTTCACATTTAGTACGAATGCCAACGTCGCAAAGACAGAAAAGGAGAGAAGTATAGGGGAACACGTGGGTGAGAGAGAGAGAGAGCGCGACAGCTCCCGTAAGAGACAATACTGAAAAGAAACCTTGTTCGGCCTTTAGGTTGCCGTCCTCGAGTACTCTCGACGAATTTAAATAATTACGATAAATTAGGGTGAAATACATATGATGTGACCAACTCAATTTCAAGTCAGTGATTACAGATTAAACTTGAGACAGTTTGTTGTCTAAGCAGAATTGTATTTGTATTTCATACGATAATGCCATCTACTGTAACCATAAATTATTCTGTGCTATACAGAAATGTGTGCTTGTGCGTGTGTGTCTGCGCACGACCTCGCGTGCCCGTACGGTCACAACTGGGCGCATTTGTATGTTAAGTCGTATGCTTATGATATTGAGAAACGGAACCGTAACACGATAATTATAATTTTTAAGACTCGAACATTATGTAACAGATTTTTATCAGCTGACACCGTTAAATACATTTTATCAGTTACTTTTATTACAATTCTTATACTTTTTAAGATGCGGAAAATTTTAATTAAATGTAAATGAATGATTCTACTGAATACAGTGCTATTATATTAGTATAACATTTTATTATAAGCGCATATAGTTAATGAATGAGATCAACGTAACGCGTTACAACAACGTAAGTAATATTAAATTAGCATATAAAAATTATCACTGAAGGAGTCAAGTTAGTGATTGCCATTGAGGAGACATGATCCTAGACTGGTTTGGGAGATCTAAACAACAAAAGTGGTTACTGATTGAAGAAAGTATTGTTATTGGCAATTGGTAATATAAGATTACGAAATGATTAAATTAACATAATCATCAATACTGTTTAGGCCTATACGACTATTTGGAATATTATGTACGGAACAAGTGATGTTATAAAAAACTCTTAATGGTATTACAAGTATAAACATTACAACCAAATACATCAATTAGGAAGACTAACCTAGCGTATAAATAAAAATGATGGACAAGACGAAGGATCATATATATCTTGGATTAAATCGATTGGCAGTTTATTCCACCTGACAAGTTAACGTCCGACTGTTTGTTAAATATTTGAATCTTATCCAGCACACCGGCAGACCCGTTGTAGTAGTATGTTAATAAATTTAATTCAAGTGAAAATTTGCTATAAAAACTGTTTTTATCATATGTTTCTTTGCGACAGCACTACATGTCTAAACAGTAAGGTCAGTCTCTTCTGTACAGTATTGTAGCTTCATCTATTTCAGTCCTTGATATTCACAATTCGTAAATCTAAGTAACACTTTTAAGAAATATTTTTCTCGTGTAATCATTTTGTGTATTCGAGCATTTACAAACTTTATTGTACCAAACATTTACCATTACATGTTCAAATTCTCTCGACACTTGAATACTAACTGAATTTGAATTAAATTTCGATACCGAAATTACCGCATCCGTCACAGTACTCGGAGGATCTCAACCGATGTAGGTAACCATAGGTTTTCTTTACCCGTCATTGCCTCTGTGTTGGTGTGGACAGCCGTATCTAGGTTACCGGGTTATTAGGCCTACATGTTATTATCCAATAACGACAAACAAATCGTTAGTTACCACCACTAAACACAAGTAAATTAAGACCACCGCTGTCACATCATTAATACCGAAACAATACATCATATATCATATCATAAAACAATACAGACTGAACAATTTAGGAATATCATGTGTATAACTGGAATTACCTTGTGTTACCGCCGTGTTTCCTGGTAGAACATCCATCTCATTATACATTTCAGGCATTCTATTTCCTTGTTTATTTTTTGTACTAGTCATTTATTCCATTTACAATTATATGAGATTTTGTTATTTTAAAACGTATAAAAAGTTAATAGACTTGACAAGTCTACTAATTATTTGGGAGTACATAAACGTGTAAATTAAAATTAAATTATTTCCAGCTCGTTAATTCCTTAATTCCTGGAGCGTATTCTGTTTACGACTGACCATAATCAATTTAGTGTAGGAAATTTGCAACCTGGACAGACTACATTCGCTTCGTTAAAATAGACTTTGTTCCTTGAAACATCAAGTGCTGTCAGAAATGTATTGATTGGCCTGACACCACTTGCAGTCATTTCGATAAGCTATCAACTGACGCACTTGTCGAAGTTATAAATTTGTTTTCTTCAAAATGAAACTCTTTAGAACAAAGGCAGAGTATATAACAGCATATCTACTTTAAGTATTTCGTAATGTCAAAATTCACTTTCAATAATTTGTTTTCCTTAATTCGAATTTTATTACATCTACAAAAGCGGGCAAGTATAAAGATAATACACTTTAGATAATAAAAGTAAAAATTTAGTAGCCAACATATCTACAAAAGTAAGAGCGTAAATAAGCTTGTTATTACGGTAATAGGATTTTAGGAGGCAGTTGATTAAAACTAGCTGCTGTAATAAAAATGAACAAAGAAAATTGCAAAACTTACAGAACTTTAGTCCGAACGAATTATTAGGATTATTAGGAGATAGTGGCATCTAGCTACTGCATCTACAAATCGCCTCCTTTTCATTCTTGACTAAAGTTACAGTATGCCAAACAATCGCGGCAGAACTTCTTCCTATCTCGGAGGGCCACTGTTTCCACCTAGAACACTACGTAAGCATTCCTTACTAGAAACTCTGTTTACGGGTTGGGTAGACCGATAACCATTAGGCTAGATCCTAGGAATTGTAAAGGATAAGAGTCTAAACATTCTTTTATAATTTGAGTGAGAATGAAACTTCGGTATCATTATAGGCCAAACTGGATGTGTCTTCCGTAAAATACTTTTGCGGATTAAATCTGATAAAATTGTGTCACCAGAGATTTCAATGTGAAAAAAAATAACTCAACTATTTAAAGATACAAGTTTAAAACTATTTTATAACACAGATAATATAGTGTTAGCGTCCAACAATAACAATGGAATACACAAAATAGAATGTTCGGATTGCTATAAATTTTTATGTAGGCCAGACTACGAAAACACTAGTCGATAGGCTCCTTGAACACGCCAAAGCATTCCTAAATTCTAATATATGTAAATCTAATTTAGCCACACATGTCTAAATAATAAACATAAATTTCCAGAAATTCAAAATGTTAAACCAATAAAAAGCATTCAAAAAGTTCACAAAATGAATATATGGGAAAATCTCAATATATACTTAGTCGATAATGTCTGGCATCGTCCGCAGGTCCTGGACAGTGCAGGCACTCTGGTGACTTGGTCTTTCCAACTTTCTTCAGGTAAGATCGAAAATACCCGTGTCCAGTCATTAACTGGGTGAGGTAATAGTCGATCTCGCCATGTTTCCTCTCCGCCCACAGCTGCACCTGCTTTATGAGCCTTCTCGTCCAGCAACCTCGCTCTTATTGCTCCCGAGCTTCCCGCTAGCTCTCCAGCATCTGGCTTCTCGCTTCTCAGTGTGCAGCTTCACCACCCACCTGGTGGTGACGCTTACGTTCCTTGGCGAGAAGGTCAATCGGCATCACTCCGGCAACGACCAAGGCAGTCGGGTCGGAAACCGTGCGGTAGGCAGATGCAACTGGAAGAGCACTTTGTCTTTGGACCTGGGATAGTTTGTTCCGTAAGTGTTGCGATTCGGAGAGTCTATTTGACTTCAGGCCGCCGATGTAAGTTATATTTACTCGATTTTTTTTTTTTTTTTTTTTTTTTTTAGGAGGGGGAAAATGCTTTATGCGCCGTCAGAGGAGGCTTGTGCTTCCTCTGGTGTGTGTGTGGGACTCTCACCCACTAAAAAACCCACCTCTATCCATCCTGGAACTACTTAGCGCATTACTTCAGTATGGAGCTTATTACGCCCTTATCGGGCTCCTCTAGATATTCCTCTCTTCTACTGGGTACTCGATAATAATAATAATACGCTAATTAAAGAGCACATAGAAATAAAAACAAAAACAAGACGATTTATAAGCAAGCAAATATAAACATTAAATATTTTAATATAACCATCAGATCAGTTGTCTACGTAAACGATCATTACAACAATCGAAATAAAATAGATTATTCTTTAATTTATATTATAATTGAAACAAAATCGGCAATTCGTTAATTCACATTGAAAGCTCTGATGATACAGATTTAGGCCTACCGTGTGAAACGTGCCTCAGGTTTTACATATACTAATACAAATTTAAAATAAACTTACTTAAGTAATCTGGTATTAAATAAAACACACACACACACACACACACACACGTATTGTCTCTGAATTGTCCATATGTGTAGGGTTACATGGTTTTGTATGTAAATACAAAAATGAAACTGACTGACTGACCAATTTATACCCGTAACAGTTATTGGTCCATGTCGTACGCTTGTTATTCTATTGTAGTACTGTATCATGTTCAGTTACCGTATGTCGTGTCGTTGTGTTAGTCTATTGTTTCTACGGTAGTTGTTACCTTATGTGCTGTGAAAACACATTGTATATGCACAGTGAGAGGAACTATGAAAAAGTTTAAATATCCAAAATAAAAATCGCGGAATAATACTTCCGCAAACGTAGACAGGAAAATGACATTAGGAAATAAGAAAAAGAAAATTAATGGTCAGTACTCGCAATCGGCGTCTGTCTTGGTAGAAAAACTAGTTTACGGATGTATAAAATGAATTAGTCAAGTTTTTTTTTTTTTTTTTTTGGAGATCTGTAAGCTGATTCGATTGAGCGAACATTTAACAAATTGGCTGACAACACACACAGGATTATGAAGAGCTGACCATTGACAGCTCTTCTTGTTTTTGATAATAGATTAAAGAGGTAACAAAATACAAAACTAAATGATAAAAACATGTAAACAAATGAACAAAAGTCACTTTCACTTCCTGCTGGCATGATACAATAAGTTCAAATATTAAACATTGGGCCATAAGGCACATATACAGGTTGACATTAACACGTATGAATGACACGAATACAAAAACATACAGAACAGATATCACAGACAGTATAATACAGAAAATACAGAGAATACATTATGAGTTAAACCTGAATGGTAAGTCTAATAGTTTGTGCCTTTTTAGTCTATAAATATCTTCACTGTTGTCTAACAAGTTAATTGCCAGGTGGTTGGGATACTGTTCTAGTTTGGAGATGTGAGTCCTGCAGAGGCGCATGATTTCTTCTCTCACGGTTTAAACTTTGAGGTCGCGGTGTATAGAGTTATTTGAGACAAACCAAGGAGCGTCGACTATTGATCTAAGTGTTTTGGACTGAAAGAGCTGGATAATCTCAATATTACTTGTACTTGCAGTACCCCAAAGTTGAATACCGTAAGTCCATACCGGTTTAAGAACGGCTTTATAGATCAAGAGTTTGTTGACGAGACTTAACCGTGATTGTCTGCCTATAAGCCAATAGATGTTTCTGACCTTGTGATTAAGTTTAAGCTTCTTAGATGTTATATGTTTTTTCCATGTTAGTCTCCTGTCCAGATGCATCCCAAGGTACTTAGCACTTTCAGCTTGCGGTACTGGTTGACCGTTAATTGTGACTGGAGGGCAGTTTGCCTTACGTGTGGTGAAGGTAACGTGGACTGACTTGGATGAATTGATTTTTATGCGCCAATTATCAAGCCATAACTGAACGCTGTTTAATGATTCTTGTAGTATAAGAGATGCTATTGAGGGGTCGGAGTGTGTCGCTAGGATCGCTGTGCCATCGGCGTAGGTAGCAACAGTGGTTTCACTTGCTGACGGTAAGTCCGAGGTGAACAGGAGGTAGAGCAGAGGACCCAGGACACTACCCTGCGGAACACCCGACCCCACTGGTAATAGAGGAGAAGTAGCATCCGAGTACTTGACTTGAAACACTCTGCCCACTAAGTAGGAATGTAAGATACGGTAACAATTATGTGGCAGATTTTTCTTTATTTTATATAAGAGTCCAAGATGCCAGACTTTGTCAAATGCCTGGGAAACGTCGAGAAACACACCTGAGCAGAACATCTTCGATTCCAGCGATTTATTGATAACATTTGTTAGTCTGTGTATTTGATCTACCGTAGAGTGCTTTTCTCGAAAACCAAATTGGTGATCCGGAATTAGGTTGTTTTCTACAATTGTTGGCATAAGTCGTTTTACAAACAGCTTTTCAAAGATCTTACCAAGTATCGGTAGAAGGCTTATGGGTCGATAAGAAGAGGGCTCTTGAGGGTGTTTACCAGGTTTTAAGACCATGATAACTTGAGCCGATTTCCAGAGAAGAGGAAAGTATTCAAGTCTGAGTATGGCATTGAAAATGTATGTTATTAGTACAACGCCTTTGTGAGGCAGCTCCTTTAGAACTTTCCCCGATAGCAAATCAATGCCGTGAGCCTTTTTACTTTTCAAATTATACAGGATTATTTCCTTGATTTCCTTAACTTTAAAAGGTTTAATAGGTAGAGTCATTTGGAGCGGGGAGTGTAAGTATCTTTGTACCTCTTCATCGAAAGAGACGTTCTTGCTGGGTTCAGGTTGAAAAACGTTGACCAAATGTTCGGCAAAAGTCTGGGATTTCTCTGTATTGCTGCGCCCAGCTACCATCTGGTTTATGTATTGGTGGTATTTGTAATAGTGGCCTTTTTAATCGTTTAGTAGCCTTCCACAGAGAATAATCAGTACTTTCATTTGGTGACAGATTTTCTAGATAATCCTGAATCCCTTCATTCTTTAGATTTTCCAACAATCGTTTAAGTTGTCTGGCCGCGGAATTCCACTTTCTTTTATCATCCGGATGATGAGTATGCTGCCAAATTCGTCGCAATTTACGCTTCTCAGCTAATTTCTTCCGGACAACCAGAGGAAGGTTTAAGTGCTTATTCTTCGCTGTATTGCAAGTTTATATGAGTAAAAGCAGTGGTTACCAACCTAATGGCACTTAGGAGTTGCTACAAAAATAAATTGGCACTTGGCTATTAAGGTAGAGGTCGCGGCTTCATTTACCGGGTGTACCATAAAGACAAGGTGCGTTTTCGTAGCTTGCAGGTCAGACTCAGCCTGTGGAAACGAGTACACAGGATAACATCCAGAGGTAATAATGGGCGGCTCGAAGCGTAGTGTTGACACACTGCCTTCTTCCTTGTATGACAGACGGCTTACTTTAGAAGATTACCCTGCCTCTCCGAAGTTATTTGGTAATACAAAAACGAGTCATTATTAAAAGTAGTAGGGTTTCGTCGTTATTACAGAAATGATACAGTTTCAAACTAGATGAATTGTTGAATCATAAAATCGATAGTACTTTGTTTTGGGCTAATTCTCATTGATTATAATAAAGTTTCTTCGTTTCTTCCGGTTCGATAAGAACTGCTCTAATAAGTTTCGAAAAGAACTACAAAAAAAACGAGTTTCATAGATTTATATTACAAATTGAACATATAAAAATTATTTTTTTTTTTGCTTGAAATTGGGAACGCATCCGACATCCAGTGTTTGAGATGAACTAGTGGCTACGAGTATTCTAAAAAAAAAGTTGCCAAATCTGTCCGTATCAGCTCAAGAGCACAGAACAAAGGTCCACGGTTATGCTTTTGATTACTGCCTGATGGATACAAGTTATCTTCGTATGTGGTTCTCAAGCTTTGCCAAAGACAAACTTCCATAGGGTGTATTTTTTCACGTCTAGGAAAAAGGACGTATTGAAAACAGCTCGTTTTAGACTAGATTAGATAAGTTTAGAAATGAATGCTGGGTACTTTCATAAAGAAAAAAATTGTTTGTTTCCATAGTTTTGAAAAAAGTTTGACAGTTAATTTAAAAAGTCTTCAAGCCATAAAAAGTTCTGGTACAAGTTCGTAGCAATTATCATTTTTAATTTCACCCATAGGTCGGTTATGAACAGAACTATATATTATTGAAAGTTTTAGAAAACTGCATACACAATGGCTGTACGATAGTAACCAGCATCTGGAAAACTGAACGATCTCTAGTTTCATTTATATTAGAATGGATTGTAAATGACTGGAAACCGGTAAAATGTGAAACAGTTTATTAAAGTTGCACGAATGTTGTATTTCAAACAACTTAGGTGGTATCGAAGTTAGTGGGAATGTGGTATATGCTGCAGACAATCACAAGAGGAAAGTAATACACAGTATTGTCCTGGATTTTGTTGTTCATGACGTGTCCGTTTTTATTAATTAACTATATATAACACTACCGACTCGGATCACAAATTATTATTGATAAAAATGATAAATTTTTTCCTGATGGGAATAATTTTGTGATCCCAGTTGGTAGTGTTATATATAGTTAATATAATACTGTCTCCTTCAGTATGGATGTTTATAAATTCAGGTGTTACATAATAAGCGAACTGTGCAGTGTTACTACTGAAGTCTGTAAATTTCAAGTTGTTCTAAATATTAAATGATTAAACAAATATAATTTTGTTTCTTGTTTTCGCTACATAAGATTAGTAAGTAGGTTTACATGGCATTTACAATGTAAATGTAAATTTTATTTATACATATTTAAATATATAAATTTACTATTCTGTTCAGTCTGTTTATTATTTAAACTAAAAGTTTTCCCACATTTCTACGGAATCCTATAAACATTTCTCATCACAGCTTACTACAAATTTATATATTTCCTCGCGAGAAATTCCGATATAATGAGAGTGTACCAATGCGGTTATTAGAAGCGAAAATCCGATAGATTCAATAGATATTTCAATGCTAGTGTTCAGTAAATACTAATAGTTTTAATAACTTCCTTAGCTCGAAGTGGGCGTGGTAGGCCATATAGGAAAAAGCATTTTTGTGACCGAAGAATGTGCATCTTATCCCACCATTCTAAAATCAATTTTGAAATCCTCTTCGTCATTTTCATTGACGTGCGATGTTTTACCTAGGAATTAAAGTAGGGCAGAAAACATAAAATCAATCTATTAGGTAGAAATTACCCTTCAACGCTGCTAATACAGTACAGTGAGATGCACTTTATCCGCTGATGTACCTTCCAGCTGTTTCCATTACTGCGATTTACCCTGTCTGATTATGGGCGTTGCAATCAAGCCCCCGGCAGTATTTCAGCTTTGAGTTGTTAAGACGTTTGTTTTCTCTTACAAAGAAGGAAGTGAGTGGGGAATATTTACTTTCTTGTAAGATTTTTTATGGGCGTTGCAATCAAGCCCCGGCAGTATTTCAGCTTTGAGTTGCTAAGACGTTTGTTTTCTCTTACAAAGAAGGAAGTGAGTGGGGAATATTTACTTTCTTGTAAGATTTTATGGGAAGTTGCTAAGACGTTTGTTAAGAAGGAAGTGAGTGGGGAATATTTACTGGGCGCGATGCAGCGTCACGTAAGACCGTTGTAATTGTGTTTTCACTGCAAGCTCTGTTTATCGCTTGTAATGTAAGTTTATTTAAACTCTTTTGCATGAATAAATATAGAGTAGCTATATGTCTTTTCACGCAATCGACTTTTAAATATTTTTGTTTGTAGAGTACATTTTGGTTTGTAATAAACACTTCTTACAAATCTATAAATGTTTACTTTTTTCTGGCGAAATCATTTTTCAAATACCATGAGTCTTCCTAAGAATACTTAAAACGGTTAAGAATTATTAAAAGGCACGATTGCAACGTGTGATTCTACGTCCAGAGTTGCGAATCTCGTTATTTACACCTGTCTCTAAAACGTAAATTGTGAGTGTTTGGTTTTCCCATTGATTAAAGCTTGTTTTGTACCACTGTCTTAATAGGCCTACTCTTTTTTACAATCTTTACACTAAAGAGGCCTTTTGCACTCTTTTTTACAAAATATACGCCCAACGATAATCCTTGATTTTAAGCGCTGCCAAACCAAGTCGCAGAGAATTAGACCTAGTTGTTTTGTAACTAGTTGCTTCAGTGGTCATGTCGGTTGGGAGTAAAACACTTTACGTAAGACACGACGCATCCATTTTCATCATTAGAACTTTCGCTTATGCTCTGACTCAATGAGTACCGTATCTTTATTTTGCCTTTTACATATTTATAAAGTTATACAAATTTATAAAATTTATAAAAATATTAACTTCTAGTAAGTTCATTCTATGAAATTTTGATTGTTAGTTTGTTTAGTTGAATCATATGAGCGAATGTTAACTAAACAAAGAAAATTTTCAGACAAATTTTATGTCATTCATAATACTAATAACAATGGTAGTAATAGTAATAATAATAACACTAACAAAAATAAAATAAATAATAATAACAATAACAAATACGCTCCCCAAAAATCCAAACCTACGCCTGAGCTATACCTTAGCCTCATGCCCCCCCCCGGCTTCAGCTGTTTATAACTGGCTAACGGGGTAACAGGGTAATGGTAACTGAGTTGACAAGGTATGTGATCCGCTGAAAAACACACTGTTATCCACGGTGGGACCGATCGTGCCTGTGGGTGGATGGCTCTACTCAGGACACGATGGCATCTTGTTGTATTTAGTCTTAGCTGCACTATTTGAGGGCTTAGCTCAGTGGTCTGTCCATTACCTTGGCCCTCATGGGACCTACATATTAGAGACATATAAATTCAGGGATTGAGGATTCCCTTAAAACCATCCTCTCGAAAACAGTCCTTCTGTATAGTGAAGAGAAGGCGGATGCTGAAGGAGAGTGAAGAGAATACACAGCTGTAGATGCTGAGAGGTTTTTGACACCGTCAGCCAGTACGAGTGTGGTACCAAAATCCTTAATCATGAAAAGGAAAGAAAGGGACTTTAAAAAATGAGTTCCTTTTTAACTGAGAAAGCTGCAACCACTTATGTTGGATCAACTGTCATAAACATCAGAAAAATGGCTGGCGGTCTATTGATTGACCGGCAAGGGGCGACATTACTCACGACGAAGAAGATCTGCGACATAGAAGTTGAAGTAAGTCCCCATATCACTGTTGAATACTACAAAAGGAGTGGTAGTGTGCCGTGACATTCAACTACACAGAAGAGGAAATTGCGAAAAGATTAGCACTAGATTAGATACTTCGTAGAAATTTACTGTTACGAGGGGTACAGTTGAATCAGAAAAACGGACACCAATTAAGTCACTAATTACCAACTTCAATCATCTATATAATTAGTAAAATAGTTTACCTTTTTCTTGTCCGTCTGGTGGCCTTTTCTCTATATTTAATTCAACGCGTTTCAGGGCATACGCCCCATCATCAGGAATATCCCTTGGTGAAGTTCGTCGGTCGTTAAAATATTAAAAACACTTTATGTACAATTTTACACATAACAATAAATATAATATAAACATAAAAAACACACATAAAATCTCCAAACTTGAGACACACGCGATATCGGTGGTGCGCACCACGACATGCTATAGTCGACTGGAGTGTTCATGTTGTTATATGTCGTGCACTATGGACCTTGTTCTGTATTCTTATCGCTGTGTCGTATAATAGATTTGACTGGAAATTCAACTGATCGTTAAGGATGGCTTCTTCTGTTTTTTTATTTTTGTAAGCCTTATATATTTCGTATTCTTCGATAGCATTCATATAATTTACTTTTCTGCATATATGGAGGGGTTGAAAGTTCGTTGTGAAATCAGTATAACTATGGTTTTTGTCCATCAGATGGCGCGCGTAATTTGACATTGTTCTACTAAATTCTTTTTTAGGTAAATGTTCTCTGAATCGTTTTTTAAAAGGTCTACCAGTTTGGCCAATGTAAAAGCTGTCACAGTCATTGCATATTATCTTATAAACGCCCGTCCTGTCCTCAACCGATTTTGAATGTCTAGGTAAGAGTATCTTATTAATGTTATTATTAGTTCGGTAAGCCATTTTTATATTTATCCCACTGAATACACATAATATCATATACACGTTATGTTGATGATACGTTTATAATTTTTAATGGCACAATACGACAAATAGAAAATATGAAATTATACATGAATAGTGTCAATAAAAACATACAGTTCACACTTGAGACGGAGATAAATAATAAACTTAACTTCCTCGACCTGACAATTACAAGACTAGATGAAAAATTTCAATATCAAATATACCGAAAACCGACAACCACGGATCTCACGATAAATGCTGAATCACATCACCCCTTTTCTCAGAAAATGGCAGCTTATCATAGTTTAATACATAGGTTACTTTCCATACCATTAGAAGACAAAGATTTTCACGAAGAACTGAACACGATCAAATACATAGCTAAAACCAATGGTTATAAAAGCTCAATTGTGGATAATTTAGTCAAGAAACACAGAAAAAAGAAAAACAACATAGAGTTACAAGAAAATAATAGAAATAAAGTTAGGTATATAGCATCAGAATATGGTAACACCCTACCCAAAATTTTAAACAAAGTATTCAGTGGGGTAAATATAAAAATGGCTTACCGAACTAATAATAACATTAATAAGATACTCTTACCTAGACATTCAAAATCGGTTGAGGACAGGACGGGCGTTTATAAGATAATATGCAATGACTGTGACAGCTTTTACATTGGCCAAACTGGTAGACCTTTTAAAAAACGATTCAGAGAACATTTACCTAAAAAAGAATTTAGTAGAACAACGTCAAATTACGCGCGCCATCTGATGGACAAAAACCATAGTTATACTGATTTCACAACGAACTTTCAACCCCTCCATATATGCAGAAAAGGAAATTATATGAATGCTATCGAAGAATACGAAATATATAAGGCTTACAAAAATAAAAAACAGAAGAAGTCATCCTTAACGATCAGTTGAATTTCCAGTCAAATCTATTATACGACACAGCGATAAGAATACAGAACAAGGTCCATAGTGCACGACATATAACAACATGAACACTGCAGTCGACTATAGCATGTCGTGGTGCGCACCACCGATATCGCGTGTGTCTCAAGTTTGGAGATTTTATGTGTGTTTTTTATGTTTATATTATATTTATTGTTATGTGTAAAATTGTACATAAAGTGTTTTTAATATTTTAACGACCGACGAACTTCACCAAGGGATATTCCTGATGATGGGGCATATGCCCTGAAACGCGTTGAATTAAATATAGAGAAAAGGCCACCAGACGGACAAGAAAAAGGTAAACTATTTTACTAATTATATACTATAAGTGGCCTGGATACCGAAAAACATGGATTCAATGATCTGTGTCGTCGCGATCTTTTAGTGTGCACATTTTATGATTTGGCGGCCGAATGCTGACTTGGCGGCCTCAAATTAATTGTAGTGCATTGACAAGGACGTCCGCACTATTCTGGTGCCTTGCCATTCGTAACACTTGCTATTCGTTCATTACTTCTGCCACCATCAGTAAATATACGCATCGCAAACCTCATTCGAAAACCCTCTGGTGCTTCAGGATAGGCCAATCTAATCAGTCTGTCTTCAAACTCTTGAAGAGTCTCCACGGAATGCTGTCGCCTTGCTCTCAACTGAGTGCAGTACATATCGCGCAGATGTTTATCACCATAGCGGAAAATATTTTTTTACGAACAAACAACAGTTATAAATCAACAGAGCACTCTTATACAATAATAATTTTGCACCAATTAACACAATAATCACGTCTCAATAAATCGCTGCAATCACTGCGAACCGCACATGGAAAATCGCCAGGTGTAACTACACTGGACCGCTTCGAAACCATTATGTATACCTCTGCCTTGCGCTGTAGTGAGATAGTGGGCCTCGATGCCGATAGGGTAGTCGAGTAACGTCTGTAGGGGCAGAACGTCTCGAACAAATGTTACGCAACTCTGCTGCGCAGAATAATTCTGCCGGCTGTACGTTACTAGTAGAAACAAAAAATTGTGTATCCTAACTGAAATGAAACTCCTTTCAGGTCAGTCCTGGAGGAATACGTTGAAGATCACGTCATGGTGTATACTGATGGCTCGAAGACGGAGAACAAAGTGTGTATGTCGTCGAGAGCGCATTCCACACCTGGACACTTCCCAAGACGGCGAATTTACACATTGCCGACTTTATGCAATGTGACTGGCTCTTCGATACTCTGAATTGAATACCGAACTGAGAGAAAATTATGTGTAGATTATTCTCTGTAGCTTATGTTATTTGTACGGATACATTAAGTTTTATATCTACCTTAGAAAATACTGGCATAATGTATCCGCCATTGCAACAGACAATAGGACTATGGCTAGCAATCCGTTATGCTAGTGCATAGGACAATGTGCTAAACAACCTAGGTTCATATTTTACTTTTATTTGGTGTTAGGGTCATGTATATCGAAGGTAATGAAGAAGCTGACGCTGTTGGGAGAAACGTAGATAGCCCGTAGATAGACGTAGATAGCTATGAGAAGCAGATGCAGTTGTCGTACGACCTGAGGACGGAAAGATAGCTGCCACAACAACCATTACTAATGTGTGGCAGCAGACATGGAATTCGCTGATTGGCAAACCTTCTGCTTTTGAAACAGAGCGTACATAAATGGCAAATGGCAGGTGATCGAAGTCGTTATGAACAAGTTTGCATCACCAGACTCCGAATTGGGCACACAAGCCTGACGTCTTCGTACTTCCTGCTAGAAACACTTAATCAGAAAGAAATACAGACAGAAATACGGAATGGTAACCTGATGAGTACATCGGAAACGAACAGCTAGCGATAGACAGAACTCCGTCCTTCCAAAACAGCAAATTTACTGTATCGGCTCTAATAGAATTGATCTCCGTCTCTGTGTACCATTCGGCCATAGTAGCCAATTCCTCAAACATCAAAATAAATAATCAATACTGTTTTAAATACAGTAATTGTGATGTATTCTTTATAATGGCAGGGAATCTGCATTCTACATATATGGTTTTGATGGTTTTATTCTACTTACTTATGTTTTGTTTTCACTAAATTATATGTATTTATTATTGTTATTTTTTAATTGGCGTTTCTAACACTCTAGACCAGTGATGGGCAAACTTTTGTAGGAGAGGGCCAGAGGAAAAAGAAAACTATCTAGGCGGGCCAACAAAATTTATTAAAAAGAAATACATAGAAAAACTACTTTTTTATAAATTTCTTATTGAATCTTGACATATTGTTACAAAACTCAATTAATGATTGAAAGAGCATGAAGGAGTGTGCGATGAATGGAACTGTGACTGTGTTTCTAAAAGTGCCTCAAAATTTGGTTGTAACTGGGATGAGCTCAGAAGTGAAGCTAAGTGGTCATCTGTCAATCTGTTTCTGACACTACTTTTTCGAAGCTTCATGGTAGAAAACACTTGTTCACAGACATAGGATGATGCAAACATAGCAGTTAACTTCTGGGCATGAGATCTCAAATTTGGGAAACTTGATTTCGATAGCGACTTGTAAAACTCCACTTTTGGGACGTTAAGAAACAACTGCTTCAACTCAGTGTTACACTGTAACTCAATTAGTTCAAGATGAAATTCTGTTCTCACTGTTTCACAGTCCAAATTAAATGGCATACTGAAAATATTTAAGTCTTGTTCAATATTTTAAAGTCTTGAAACCTGCGTTCGAATTCATCATGGAGTCTTCTCACGTTTTCCTCGTAGCTTACAAGTTTGTCTTCCACCACTGGGACTATTGTTTTTAGCCTCGGTAAGTGGGACAGGTCTCTTTTAGCTAGCTGTTTTTCAAATAGAACTAGTTGCATTTTAAACCCTTTGAGATGACCCCAGATATCGTAAATAAATTGATTTCTTCCTTGCAGCTTAACATTCAACTTGTTCATATGACACAGAAGATCTGTGAAAAAAGCAAAGTCCGAAAGCCATGCAGTATTTTCTAAAATTTCACAGCCTTCAAACATCTGTTTTTCACGCATGAATGAAATAATTTCCTCTTTCAGCTCCCAAACTCGCTCGAAAACACGTCCTGCACTAAGCCACCTTACTTTGGTGTAGTAAAGTACATCAGTGTATTCAGACTGCATTGAGTCAAGAAACTCTCGAAATTGTCTGTGAGTAAGCGCTCGAGATCGAATATTATTTACGACTTTAATAATGACATCAAGCACGTGTTTCATGTCTAGGGCAGATTTACACAGTGTTTTGATGTATGACACACTGTAGAAATACAACTTTGTTCGCAGGATATGTTTGGTTAAATATACCAACAAAACCAGATTTTTCCCCGTCATATTTGGTGCCCCATCAGTCGTAATATTGCATATACTGGTTATGGGTACTTATAAAGTCGATAGGCCTTCTTGAAATTCATGAAAAATGTCTGATCCTTTTGACGTCCCCTTTAATGATCGCATGCATGCTAGTTCTTCAGTAATACAGAAGTTATCATCAACTCCTCTTACAAATATTAGTAACTGAGCAGTATCATTTATGTCAGTACTCTCATCCATAGTAACAGAACAGAATTTAAACTGAGTAATTCTTGATTCTAGCTGTGATAATAGGTGTTTATCTATTGTCTCGATTCTAGAAGTAACTGTTTTTCGAGACAAACTGACAGTCTCAAAATCCTTTGTTTTGTCAGGACATAAAATATCACAAACTTGGAGCATGCATTGTTTCACAAACTCCCCATCAGAAAGAGCTTTGTTACTTTTAGCAGTATTGTACGATACAACATAACTACCATGTGTAGCAACTTTTTGAGAACTGTTTTGTTTTTTAAAAATATTTTGCTGACCTGAGAGCTTCTTACGTAAATCTTCTGTTTTTTGTTTCCTTTCATCTTCGGTCATGGCTTCATAACGAGCACTGTTATGCTTAGATGTAAAATGCCGGGAAATGTTAAATTCTTTGTTAACGGCCACGGTTTCGTTGCAAATAAGGCACAACGGTTTATCCTTAAAAGCTGTGAAAAAGTATTTCCAACTCCACTCATCTTTAAAAACACGGCATTCTGAATCAACTTTACGTTTTTTAGTTGCCATTATGGCAAATCGGAAATGTCTCACAAATACTCACTACAAAAAAGCAAACAACAACTTATAAGAATACGCGATATTGAATTGAGAAGGGCTATGTAACAAGCCACTGACTCAGACTCACTGAGAGTATTACTCATCTACTGACACTGTGGCGTGATGTGCCGATAGGATGGGCGAGGGGTAGGCGGCGGCTGGAGTGGTGGGGATAACTACACTTGTGACGTGTCTGTCTTGCTCTCGTACTGTCTGGCCGCGATTGGAATGCGCGGCTTGGCGTCCCCACCACTAGACCGGCAGATGCATTGTTACTACTTAGTACTATCCATTCAGTATGTACATTCAGAAATATGAAGTACATATTTTTATAAATTTTTTTTGTAATGTAATTCTACATCTTATGCTGCTCATTTCTGTATAAATTATATGTCTATAATATAATTTTGTTGATCATAAAAATTATTTTATCAATTTTTGTTCACCCGTGCAAATTAGTGCAACATTTCAATCAACCAGTGATTGCAATCCTAATATGAAACTTATGGAGTTCATTTTTATAACGTTTTATTCAAAATAATATTTCCTTTATTATGAACATTTTTGATTGTCATAATACTATAAATAGATTTTTGGTCGAATTATTATCTCTGTAATTTTTTAATTCTGTCAGTAAGTGTATTACAATTTGTCGTCCGTGAGGAAGTTTTTTATTTCTAAAGATAGACATATAGTGTAAGCGAGAAGTTGTAGTAAATAGTCCAAAGTTATTTTTAACGCAAATTCCAATATCCTACTGCCGATGGTTTAGACAGAATACGTCGTTATCAGTGGCGAAGCTAGTAGTTAATGAATGGGTAGGCAAAAATCTTATCTTAATTTTTTTTTTAAGGAATCACTAAAAGGATGGTGGTTTAAATCGGACGCTGAGGTAGAGTTTGCTGTAAGCGAATGGTTCCACAAACAGCCGTAAGAATTTTACTAGCAGGGAATCTACAGGTTGGTGCAACAGTGGAACTCATGTCTTAATGTTAATGGAGACTTCTTTTTAAATCGTTGAATAAAAAATGCTTTACAGCTCTATACGTGTTTCTATTGAACAATTCTTGTATTAGTCATACACAATAATACAACTGATTGAACTTCAAATTCTTAAACTTGATTAGTTTCTATATATATGTTTAATGTTACAAATAATTCAAATAACAATCTTGATCATCTGTTAGTTCAGCGGAATAACAGGGACACTTTTAATAACCGCATAAAATAAACACACTTATAAACAACACAACGCGCTTTAACTTGAATGTTTGACCACAGAAGTGAGGCATGCCTCAACGCTCTATGTGTACAGCACGGGACAATCCCCCTCCCTTCACTTCCCTATCACTCCGGCACATTGCTTACATACGATGTATACAAAAAACGCTGAGGCAAGTTCAGGTTGCCTCATTCGTTTTAAACGAGCTATGCCGAGTCTCACCTGTCACCATCTAGAGGTCGCTCAGTAAAGCACGTTTCGGCCTAATAAATTCGACAGTCGCGTTAACAATGTACAATCTTTACGTTATGTAGTTCATACGTATTTATAATTTTTATTCTACAGAATTTTTTAGGGTAGGCATTACCTCAATTGCCTCCATGTAACTTCGCCACTGGCTCGTTATACGAAAAGCTTATACCGCACGCCTCTGGTGACAAGCGAGCCGAAACCGCCACAAAACAAATAGGTGTAACGAGCAAAAAATTTAAAATTTTTTAAATTTTCACCTCGACGGAGTGCGTTCACACGAGGCGGTGTCAACGACTTATAGTTGAGGCAATAAATAAAACGTAATGAGAAGATGTCAGAGCAGCGTCGCTAACTTGACAATAGAAAGACATTAAGTTCGATCCGACTATAGAAATTGGGTGCACAAGATGACAGGGAAAGTTTAGTTCAGAATTATTGCTCACTACAGCTGTAATAGTGTAGGCAAGGACATTCACACTTGTACTGAGAATTGTGGCAGATGTTTGACCATGTTACGTCAGTATACGATAGACGACAAAAGGAGTGAAACTACATATTACAATGGAACGGATGCACTGCACCTTAAGAAACAATACTGAGGGAGAGATCAGACAAAAACTCAAGTCATGTTACGCAGCTGGAGTTATCGTCTAAGTGACAGACAGAATTTACGAGTGGAAAGTTGGGGTGACATCACCAGCCAGCAGATGTCCAAAATTATTAATAGCTACAAAAAAGGGGTATGACACAAGACAATACGCCAGGAGAACCGAAAGTACAGATAATGGCAATCTAGAGAAACACTGAGTTTACTTCAGACAATAGGTTGATGGACAAGTGTGTTATAGCCATAGTTTCTACGAAAAGGGTCAACGTTCGACAGAGCAAAATCGGGGGATGTCTAAGAACCTATCAGATGCCTAAAGCCATGGAGAAAACTGGTAGGGAGGATTGTTTCCATAGCAACAGAAACGAAGAGCCTATCGGAAGAACGATGACGTAGGATTTTGACATAGTGGGACAAAATATTCCAAGAAAACTCAAAACTGACCAATCACGAATAAAGAAGGCGTAAACTGCGCCAGGGACAAAATTTTGAGTAGGGACGAATTAATAAAACTATCTGTCCAAGACGGGGAAGCCAGTTTTTACACTCAAATTTTCAAACAGTTCATTTCAATTGGACGGGGACAGTATATCTCAAATTTTTCAAGTAATACACTTTAAGTACGAGGAAGTTTTTACTCAAATTTTAAATAGTTCACTTCAAGTATTCGGAGTAGTATTATTACAATTTTCAAAACAGTTTACTCTAATTGTTCGGAGTCGGTTTTACTCTAAGTTCACAAGAGTATATTAATCGTTCGGAGAGGTAACTACAGTTCGGGAGTTAGTACGTCAATGCGTAACTTAGAAGACTTAGTAAACTTTTAATAGTGGATTTCGAAGTGCGATGTAACGGACTTAGATAAAAATTATTCAAAGTGAACAATCAGATCGTTACACGAACAGATATCACCACATACGTAATATGCTACACAGTTGAACTTAAGTCAGTGTTACTACACCTTATTAACACCATAAAGAACATGAAACATTAAACTAATTAATCAATCACACGAATATTTGATAAAGCAGTGATAGAAGTGGAACTAGACATGTATATTAACGTTAAAACGAACACACAACATATATCGTAAGATGAAGTATTTAATTGAACACTAAACATCAACTATTCACATAAACATACGCCAACGCGAGTGACCGGAAGAGTGTGTGCAAAGTGTTTGTGATAACAACGGCATTCAACGAGATGTGTCTTCATGTCATCCTCAGCACTGGGACTGGACTTCATCAAAGACTAATGGATATTTCATAAATCAAGTAATCATTATTTTAATCATTACTACTTAGTTACTTCTACTGACCTGATTCTTTCAAAGAATTCATCCCTGAGAAAATTATTAATAAACGCAATGAATAAATCAGAATTAAAACGTAATTAATGAATATATTAACAAAGAACTATCTGGGATTAATGAACGCATTAATAAGTAGAATATGAATTGTTGTCTTATTTGATTTATATATGTATGTATGTTTCTTTGTTTCAGCATATATTAAAATATGAATTTGTTCTTATAAAATATGTATGTATTACAGGTACATCGGCGTATCATATGTACGATCATAAATTATTGTGAATGATAAATAAACTAGTAATTTAAGTTGATCCTATATATGCGTTTATTATTACCAAATACAACCCAGATATTAACTTAAATTTTGAAGGAAATATAAAGTAGAATTTTAAGAGTTTCTTTTGCTCAGTAAAGTAATGAATTGACAACATTAATTTATTAAATGATATCAAGTATTTTGTTTACGAATAATCAGAATAGTTATACATTGTATTAAATAGCTGCATAACGCGCGGCATAAAAGTATTTAATTAATGCAAGTAACTGCATATTATCTATTGCAAATAAATATTAATATAAACTCATTATATTGAATGGCACAAATGTAAATTACATTTACATTAAAATCATTGTATATTAATGGTGCTCCAAGATCGTGGGGCACGGCAAACACAATTATATAATTAACAATTGATCGATTTATGCAATTAAAACGCATAATATCATTGTATAGGCCTACTTATGGATGACAATAAAAGAACATAGTATATGTCGTTTTTACTCTTTTAATAAAGGTGTAACAGCCAAAACACGTGTCTGATGACAATAAAAATTATGAAACAAAACTATGTGCTTTTTGTATTGTGTTAATACAATAATATAAGAATTACTTTACAGGAAACACTAGTTTTATAAACAAATGTGTCGTGTTGAAGGCCATCCAATCGTCACAAAGGGAAGGCTTTTCGACATATTTATGACGGGGCATTGTTTGGTGTATACCCTTACACCCGGCGACCACTTTGGTGATATAAAAAAAGTATAGTAACTGCTGTTTTTCGATGTCGTTTTGTCATTCTGTTCCATGAGTTAAAGTTAGTAGTGATCGGTGTTTATACTTAGTGTATATGTTTAATTTCTTATTAATTGAATAGCTTTTGAATTTTTGCTCTAAGATAATTAAGATAATTAACTGCTCTAAAATATGAAAAAAAGTTTCCCTCCTACTTTTTCGTCATTTTCACCGTGATTCACTACGTTCTTTACCTAAAAAAAGATTGAATCTCTTCGAATGTGACAGCCTGGCTTGGGACAGGCATATTTTCCCATAGAAGTGAGAAAATATGGCGAGTTTTTTTCATATTTTTTATTTTAAAATTTTTATATTAAACATTTTTAAATTTTATTTTCTATTAATTTATATTAACTTTTACTTTCTAAATATCTTCCTCTTAATCTTCTGACAAGTCACTGAGGCCGCTCTCTTCACTGTCTTCTTCCTCGCTCACAGCGATGACAAACTGATCTAATGCATTTTCCATTAGTCCGTCTTTTTCCCAATATTCATTTTCCAACTTCTTAAGTGGTCACAGCATTTTTTTCAGTCTTCATTGGTGACGTGTTTAATGGCCTCTTCTGAAAGCTGGAGAAGGCGCTGAATTCTTAAATCTCCAACATTATTTTCCCGAACGAATCTTTTCATTATTGCCCATATTAATTCTATGGGGTTTAATTCGCAGTTGTAGGGCGGGAGGCGTACTACTTCGTGTCCATATTGTGCGAAGATTCTATCGATCTAAAATTTTCCTCTTGCTCACAGCTCTTTTCCATCTGAATCCCATTTCTTTCAGTATCTCTCTCAGTTTAGTTCGTTCAAATGGAAAATTCATTTTCACCTTCAGTTCATTAATAAGTTTCCGCACAGATGGGATTGTCTTCTTGACTAAATAAAACTCTTCGATAGTTGACTTTATTATGTTTCTATAGAAACTGTCGACTTCTTTGGGAATCCTTGTTGGAGCTTTCCTTTTTTTGCTCGGTGAAATTACGGTTCCCTCAGTTTGTAGCTCCCGATGAATTGCCTGAAGTGTTCTTCTAGGCATACCTGTATATGCTTCTGCTCGTTTAGTCGGGCTACTGAAAGGGAACATGAGTTTCTTGTCCAAACGCTCTTTTTCCATGGCGGACATCACGTTTCCTAGAACCTTCCTTTCTTTCTCGTGAATCACGTGCCTCTTAGATGGCCCGGGTGAAGATGTTTCACTCCTGATCATACTGGTCAAAAGTTCGAAAGGAGACACAATACACGGCACTTCACTATAGTCTAGTAACTAAATTCTATTAACTAATCAGTAATAAACTCAATTATATACAATTAATAAGTAATACAGAAATCTCAATTATATACACGCCGTTTACGCGCCGACAGCTGATACGGGAATGAGGAGCAGGGAGCGCGTTGTGAGTGTAAGTATGGGAAAAGGTAGTACAGCGACAAGCCTGCCCACTCCCCAACTTTACCTACCCTGCGCACTCCAATCGCGGCCAGACAGTACTACTGTTGTGAATGCTCTGACGCCATTCCGTTACCATTTTTTGTGTTCATAATACAGACACAGAAAAAATACAATGTGATACGATAAAATGCATTTTTGTTTTTGGTTGACAAAGCTGAACACTGTTCTCTCCTGGGAACATGGTAAATAATGTGTGTAGGTAAGTTGTCATTCAGAACTCTGTCACGGGCCGGATTACACCAGTCTGGGGGCCGGATCTGGCCCGCGGGCCGTACTTTGCCCATCACTGCTCTAGACAATTTATAATTAATGGAGTCATAATATGAAAATACCCAGTATTTTTGTATAGTTATTAAAAGAAACACACACACAAAGCATTCTGATGGCAGCGTGATTCTAATCGTGACAACCAAATGAAAACTCTAGAGGTCTACAAAGAAATAAGCGAAGAAGATTTTATTAAAAGGTACAATGTGGATTGAAGGAACATTATTTCCTAATGCAAACAGCACAGCAAAGACAAGAAGGTATTAAAGCTGTAGAATAAAGAGAAGAACAGAAAACAGTTATGGAGAATTACAGACAAATACTATAAAGAAAAAATAAAGTTGAGACAAGGCTAACGGATAAAAGAATTTTAATATGTGTCAGTAATTACTCGTTTAACTACTGAGTAATTAAAGGTCCGCAGTGTAGATTTCTACGGGCAAAGATCATGAAGAAGATATATAAAATATTTACAGGATCTGAGAAAACCAACAAATTTTAATAAGTATAAACGCCTTAAATCCAAAAATCGATTTGTAAAAGGAAATTGAGGGAAATTGGGTACCAACGTACTCATCAGAATTAAAAAAAAAAACAGACTTTAATAAGAAAATGACTGTAGCAATATTAAAGCTATGAAATTAGAAAATATGAAAGGAAAGTAGATAATAAAAGTGTACTCCGTGCAAAAAAGATATATGAAAAATAAACGATGATGGCCGTTAGCTGTAAAAGTGATACGTAAGAGATAAAATGAAGATAATAAAATGCATGAATGATAATTATGTCTAGAATATAACTAGTGGTTCCAATCCGGCGGTCCGCGACAAACTCAAAACTGGTTCGTTTATCTTCCAAGATAGAAGCATAAAAAAATACTCATCTATTAATAGCTATAGTATAGATTATTAAGTGTAGCGTAACAAACTACGCGCACGAGAGTGAAAGGCGACCGGTTCTACTAATAAAAAAATAAGTAAAGAATTGGCTGACGACATACGACTAGTTCGAGAGCAATATCAGCCCAATCTGCTGAAACAAACCGCGTCCAAAAATCACACTGATTAGTTTCAAGTAAGACAGTGACAATTTCGGTTGACTTTCGAATAGATACAATTTTAGTTAAGTTAAATTAAAACGACAAATATTAAAAAAAAATAACAGAATATATCTCGAACATTAAAAACTGCAAACAGCAGATTGATTTCTAAAACAACAGATTAAACAAAGTACAAAACTTTAAATACCTATAAATATATATATATATATATATATATATACACTATATATATACTTTGTTCAACGAGTGTTTGCAGAAAATGTTGGCCTATTACGACACTGGCGAATGGTAGAGGCCGGTTCACAGGCGGACGTGCGGGGGGCGCACGGGCTACCGAGCATCTAATAAATTGATGTTTTGTGATCGGTGGACGTTAGTATTAATAAGCCTCTGAGGGAAACGTCAACCCCTCCACCTTGTCGGAAGGTCACTCTTTTTATGCTAGGGGAAAGAGGCTTCCACAGGCCTAGATCACATAAACCTGTGGTACGGAGAACCCCGGACTAAAATTATAACATAGGCAGGCCCATTTGCTATCACAATACTAAAATCTACAATGAAATTAATTATAAAATAAGCCTATTTGCTATGATAATACTAACATGCCATTTACTACAATATTTACATCAGCCTATCTACTACAGTATGTACATACATTGGGCTATTTACAACAATGGAAACTACGTTTATTCCAATTCCATAGCTAAGTCGGAGTCACTGCTACTGTCATCATTTCCAACATTTATAATCAAAGGGCCACTCTCCTCTATTTCTTCTATTAAGTTGTCCAATTCCCACAGTTTCGCCTCTTCTTTCTTTACGTGCTCTATACACTTCTTCCAGTCTTCTTCAGTTACTTTTTCCACCCCTTCTTCCAACAGCCGTTTTACATCTGCAAGCTTAAATGTTGTGTTGTTAGCCGCAACATGATTTTTCACTTGAGCCCAGATCAACTCGATGGGATTTAACTCACAGTGATAGGGGGGTAATCTCAATACTGTCTTGTTTTCCTTCTTGGCCATCTCATCAATAACATATTTGTCGTAATTTCCTTTTTCTTGTTCTACTATATAAAGAAGTTCTTTCTTTAGATAACTACTATCAGCATTAAAACCTTTTTGTTTTAACCAATTTGCTATTTCATTTTTTTTCCACGACATGTTCGGAATTTTCTCACACTTTACTGAATGATATGGTGCGTTATCTAACACCACAACAGAGTTATCTTCCAGGGAAGGTAGGAGTTCTCGAAAGTAATCTTCAAATACATTCCCGGTCATTTCTTCGTGATAGTCAGCAGTAGACTTTGATTGGAACACCATTAATCCATCTTTCAAAAAGCCCTCTTCACAGCCCATATGCACAACTATCAGGCGGCTCCCTTTCCCCTTCGGACTTCATAGTCCTGTCGACAGACCTTTCTAGAACGCATCTTTCGTCGACTTAATAGTTTTATCTTGCCAAACCTTATTTTTGACATGGCCTGCATTTACCCAAGTTTCGTCTTGATAGTAAATTTTACGGCCTTCTTCACGAAACTGTTTAATTTTGCGTAGGTAATTCCGTCGCCATACAACTATATCATCCCTGTCACAGATAAACATGTTACGTCTTCTTTCATGAAATTTAAAATTCAATGATTTTAACAGTTTATATAGCGTAGACCGTTTGAAATCCGGTAACTCTTTATCGTTGTTAACTGCACTCAAAATTTTATTTATTGTCGGTTGTTCATTTTTGAAAAAAAATTCGTGAACTTTTCTCCTAATAGCACATTTTGTAAATTCGTCCAATTTATCTACTGCCGCTACTCTAGATTTTTTATTTTTTGGTGAACTCAAGCCTAACGTTTTGTTTTTCAAATATACATTAATAACACTATAAACACTCCGCTTGCTAACACCGGTCATTTCAGCAACTTTTTCCATGGCCTTGTCCTTTTTTATGGTAGGATTCTCTGTACTTAAATGTTTAAAATTATTCACTATACACAATCTCTTAGCACTATGTATAACTTTGCCGCGTTTGTTCCTTGCTATTGGGGAAAGAGTCTCCATATTGTACAGTTTTAGTCCAAGCTATTAATAATAACTAAACAGTAAAAACAGAACCAAATGATACGTTATTCAACGGTGAAAACAAGTAAGGAACTGAACTACGCACAGTACCTACAGAATGTGACGAACAGGAAATATGAGTTGGCGGACTGCTGTGAAACGGGCGTTGGAATGTTACCGATAACAATAGAATCCGACCCTCGTCAATGTCATTCGCTTGAAATTTTTCTGCAAACACTCGGTGAACAAACTATAGTTGATAGTTATAGTTGAATTTATAACACCAACAGCAACAGAAAAAGAAGAGTACGAAAGATGGAAATCGCGTACCATCTAACATCAAACACTTATAATAAAAACTCATAAGCAGATATGGAAAATTAAGTCGTTACAAAACAGAAACATGTCGTACCTTACTTGCATGTTTTCCGTGCTTTGGCGTTTTTCCGCAGAAAATATATTGAAAGTATAAAGAAAAATTTATGGTCCAAAAAAATTCAGATTAAGATTGAATGAGTACTAAGATTTCTCTGAATATTCCGCACAAATCCGGAAGAAAAGGTAAAAGGTTTTATTGGCGTTTATTAGGAATCAAAATGAAATATTAACGAGACTGCTATTTAAATATCCAATAAACATGAAAACAAAATATGCATGGTATAAAGAAGTACTGAAGGATTTAAAACATATGCCAAATATAGAGGAAGAACAACAATAAAGTAGAGAAATAAGTATTGGGAAATAACAGAGGAATTGAAATTGGAAGAAAGATCAGCAGACAAGGAAGACGAGGTGAATAAGAATAAGAAAAATCACAGTGAAATAATGAAAGCCTACTGGAAAGAAAGAAAAGGAAAAGAACAAAACCTGCAAAGCGGTCCGAAGTGGCCTTAATCGGAGAAAAGACGTTTACAAAATAAAGTGTAATTTTCTTAGTTACATCAAGTCCTTATTAGATTGGGGAGAACCGCGCTTCATCCACCTTTCGATTCGGCAGTCTTCCATCGTCTTACGCTTGCAAGTTACTGGTAGATAATTCAGAACATAAATATATAGTGTATGTAATACTGATTCGCAAGAATGTTTCTTGTATCATCAAAGACTTAATTTCTTTCTCTCTTGCTACTAAATTTTTATTACTACAGTAGGCCTTATACCGTAAACTACTGAAGCAACAAGGAAGCGGTGTGTTACTTGTGGATGCGCGTGCTAATATTTACAGTACAAATTGTTTTGCGATTGAATTACTAGGCCTACTGAAACCGCTGAAATTCAAGGTGCCACATATTATCACGAGCGCGCATACAGGAACAAACTCACATATACACACATATGCACACAAAACAACAATAAACCAGGAAGCAAGAAGAGTAAAAGACAGAGATTGACAAGCACTGAGGAAGAAAAAGATTGGTCCTCAAAAGCCCCTGAAAAATAAATGAATGTACATTTTTTCATAAAGTGGTTTTCAATTAAAGTAAAAGTTATATATTTATAAATATAAATATTTTTTGTAACTAACTATTTTTTATAACTAACTACTAAAATTTATATTTTGACTAATATATTTTATGTGTGTAAAATGCGTATATATTTGTATGTGTGTGATATTGTGTGTAATATTTCCAAAAGTGTTAATATTGAAGCCACTGTATTTGGAGAGCGGCGGCTGTCGAGTACAGTACTCAGAGAAAGTGTCCGGTGTTTTGTCAGTTCGAGATGAAGGTGCCCTCCGGCGCTAAACTGATCGGCGGCGTAACAATGTATCCGTGCTACAAGGTTGACGACAAGGCTTCCGTTTTCACTTCTACGTCTTCCGTGTGTGTGCACGACCTACGTGGAGGCCGAATTCAATAAACTTTCTGTGGTACTTTACATGTTCCAAATTATTTGTACAAGAGTCAATGGTGCTTTGATGCACAACAGAAGAAACGTCTCCATCATAAGGAAGCTTACAATTTCAGCAGACTTTAAAAATGGCTTTCTTTTTGGTTTTCCTACAGTTTGCTTAAAATGATTTAATAACGGTTTTAACCAACCTTTTGCAAATAAATAGAGAAAAAGTTGATGAAATCAACATATCCTTATTAAAATGGACATGACTATTTTTTTCGTACATTTAATATTATATTTTAAAACAGATATTTTTAGAATGATTATCTTTCATAAAATACGCTGGAGATACTATAATATATGTCAACTAAATTTTGTGTTATGTTAAATTCATTCGACTTGGTGTTCTTGTAGTATTTTTAGTGCTAATACCAAATCTGTCAGAATTATGAAAAGTGTAACATCCGTTAAATGCTTGTTTTGTGCAGTTATACAGTATAATACGCATGCAGTTAAACTGCTGTGTTAGTTGATTTTATGTTAAATGTCGATGACGAGCACGCCTTTTTTAAATGTCGAATTGTTCAGAACTAGAAGCATTGTTGAATTTGATTTCTATTTTTTCTGGTGGGGAGTTCTCATTAATGATGCACCCACTATGGTTGTGTCATATACTTCCAAGAATGTTGTAGAAGAAGTCAAATGTGAACCAGTCACCAAATGTGAGTTCAAGATCACCTAAAACAGTTCCGTATTCTGGTCCCCGAGCAATTTGGATTTCGACCTGAGCACTCCTCGACGCTTCAGCTGATGCGTTCGTGGAGACCATTGCCGAGGCCGGTTGCTCGCAAAAACAGACTGTCGCCGTTCTCCTTGATGCTGAGAAAGCTTTCGATTGTGTCTACTACTATCCTGGACTTCTTTACAAACTCACGGAGATTCTGCTTCCGGATTTGACTGCTAGCTTTCTTCGGAACAGAACCTCCGCGTGAGAGTAGATGGGGCTCTTTCTTCGGAAAGGGCAGTTACCGTTGGTGTAGCTCAGTGAAGCGCATTAGGCCCCCTGTTTTTCTCTGTGTACGTCAACGACGTCCCCAAATTGCCTGAAGCCAGGTTGGTCATGTTCGCCAACGACACGGCGGTGTATGCCGTCGATCGTCGCGATGAAACGGCCGTTATCTGGCTCCAGGAACAGTTATTAGACTCCTACGTTGAGCGGGCAGACAAATAGAGGGTCGCTGCTGACATACCATACATAAGCGATACTCCTCTGCCTTGGTTTCTCGGTGTGAAGTACCTTGATCGCCGTCTCACCTGGCGGAAACATTCCGAGCAGTAGCCCGTAAGACTACCATCTATGCCAATCGTCTTTATCAGTTCCGACCCCCTGATTTGCAGCAAATCGATGACCTAGGAAAACTTATCGTCACAACGTACGTGGCGCCGATGGTTACCTCTGTGTGGGGCTACTTGGCTAAGACCCTCAAGCGAAAGCTTCAGTCTCTCTTGGACCGGGGATTGCGGAAGGCATGTAAAGGCCACTATCTAACTTCGAACCAGACTATACGAGAATCCCTATGTGTTCGTTCCCTGAACACCACTATACGCACACTTTCTGGAAAGTTCTACCCCCACTGTGCCGCTTTCAGGGCCCTCGGTCAGAACCCATCTGTGCCAGGTGAATCTTGGACTCGGCCTTGGCGAACCCTCACGCTCAATTAGACACATCTAATTGAAAAACCACGGCCGGTAGCAGGCCACATCTAAAATAACATAAGTCTTTTGGTCCCCGCGGCGGGAACTGTACAAGAAGCTCTGGACGCGGCGCAACAGTAGGCGACGGGCATGCCTTTCGCTTCGCACAACCCCTCATAAGAGGTGACCTTCAGACTTCCACACGTAACATGAATACTTTTCGTACCGTCTCCATCGTCATTAAAATTACAAGTTAGCATATCGTTTCTCATCTGACCTACACAACCAAATTCGTGTCCTATTGGTGATTTATCATTTCCGCTGTAAAATAAGAAACAACCTTTGTAACTTGTTATAATACTCCTCGTAATTATAATATAATATACGCAATTTCAAATGCTAAAGGTTGAATTATATCTATTGTGTTAATCTAATTCATCTAACAAGGAGTCTTCATTTAACGATGAACAGTGATGGGATTGTCTAATGTAATATGTTGACGTACACAGGTTTTTTCTTATTTATTTGCTGCAAAGTACTATTATGTAATATAAATATTTAACGCATCTGTTAGTCTATAGAAATGTACAAAAGTCGTTTAAACAAAATTCAACTGTTACTTTAAACAATTAATTTATTTCACGTTTTAAGTACGTTGGCTGAAACACAGTGGACCTCTTAGAACAAAATCTGAGATTATATGAATCTGAGTTGTTAATTGTCACAGTGCAGAAACGTATTAGTAAAACTACCAATTTTACAAATTTTTGTTGATCAGTGCAGTCAACAAGTGTTAGTACAAAGGTTTTGTAAAATATATAAAAACACTTGGTAAGTTTCACAAATTTTTTAATTAACTCTGACAGCTGTTTCGACTAACTAAGCCATTGTCAAAGAGGCGAGTGAATGAAATTACTGAACACAGGATGTTAGTGGAGTGTAGGTGGTGAACATCTGTTTAGGGCGTATCTGGAACATCTGTGTTGTGATGGCGAGGGGGGTACAAGAGACAAGGGAAGAGCAGGTGTCTTTACAAACTAAATACAATCATGAATGCAAAATATAAAATTAACTGAACTAAATATAAACTGAATGCAAAATTTAAAATAATGATGAACATTCAAAATAATATAAAATAAACTAAACTAAATAACAGATTTTAATAAAGGGGATACACAAAATTCAGTCTGTTCATTGGTTAAATTTTTGTTATTTTTTATTGCTTTTTTAATTTCTAAAATTTCTAACAAATCCATTTTTTTACCTTTTTGTATGTTGTGGAGTAGTGTTATGTTTTTTGTGTCTATGAAGTGATTGTGTTGTAAGCAATGATCTGCAAAACCTGTATTAGATGTATTGGTTAAAATTGCCTTCTTATGTTCAGAAATTCGATGTTTCAGAGCACGGCCACATTGTCCGATATAAATAGCATCGCATTCAGCACAGTGTATTTCATAAACTACATTTTTCTCCAGTGTGTTAGATTTTTCTTTATTATTGACTAGTAGTGAAAAAAGATTACGTTTGTTTACTGATACCATGTTAAGACCATGGTTTTTTAACCTATTATTAATCTTATCATGTTATACACGGAATGTAATTTGTTAAGTGAAATTTTTTGTGACCCTGATCTGGCTCTATGGAATAAAATCCTTTTAAAGTAATTTTCTTCTGTTTTTTTAAAATTAAAGAGTCAATTATTCTTTCATCATAACCGTTATTTTGTGCTATGGCTTTTATAATATCTACCTCTTTACTGAAATTTTCTTTGGATAAACCGTTATACATAAACAATCACTACCATCATGGCACATAAAATTAAGCAGTTTTCATGCAATGGTTAATCGTCTCCTTATAGTTCCTTTATCCAAAGAAAATTTCAATAAAGAGGTAGATATTATAAAAGCCATAGCACAAAATAACGGTTATGATGAAAGAATAATTGACTCTTTAATTTAAAAAAAAAAAACAGAAGAAAATTACTTTAAAAGAATTTCATTCCATAGAGCCAGATCAGGGTAACAAAAAATGTCACTTAACAAATTACATTCCGTGTATAACAGATAAGATTAATAATAGGTTAAAAAACCATGGTCTTAACATGGTATCAGTAAACAAACGTAATCTTTTTTCACTACTAGTCAATAATAAAGAAAAATCTAACACACTGGAGAAAAATGTAGTTTATGAAATACACTGTGCTGAATGCGATGCTATTTATATCGGACAATGTGGCCGTGCTCTGAAACATCGCATTTCTGAACATAAGAAGGCGATTTTAACCAATACATCTAATACAGGTTTTGCAGATCATTGCTTACAACACAATCACTTCATAGACACAAAAAACATAACACTATTCCACAACATACAAAAAGGTAAAAAAATGGATTTGTTAGAAATTTTAGAAATTAAAAAAGCAATAAAAAATAACAAAAATTTAACCAATGAACAGACTGAATTTTGTGTATCCCCTTTATTAAAATCTGTTATTTAGTTTAGTTTATTTTATATTATTTTGAATGTTCATCATTATTTTAAATTTTGCATTCAGTTTATATTTAGTTCAGTTAATTTTATATTTTGCATTCATGATTGTATTTAGTTTGTAAAGACACCTGCTCTTCCCTTGTCTCTAGCAACCCCCCCTCGCCATCACAACACAGATGTTACAGATACGCCTAAACAGATGTTTACCACCTACACTCCACTAACATCCTGTGTTCAGTAATTTCACTCACTCGCCTCTTTGACAATGGATTAGTTAGTCGAAACAGCTGTCAGAGTTAATTAAAAAATTTGTGAAACTTACCAAGTGTTTTTATATATTTTACAAAACCTTTGTATTAATATGTTTCACCAAGTGCCCAACGAGTCATCAATTAATATCGTAACAAGTGTTAGGTTTGGCGTGCTGGTTTGTGGGAGGTAAAAGGATTCTGGAACCTGTGTGTGGTGTCTACAGTATTGTAATTAATTATTTTCATTTGATGATCTGACGATTAAATTAAAAATTAAATTCTTGTTCCCCGAGACGAGTATTCAAAAAGTTGCTTGTAGTGCACTGAATAGGAAACTTCATAATCGTGCAGGAGAGGATCTAGTACGTTTCAAACATGTGAAACAAACATCTCTCTTACTTGCCGTAATTAGAAAATAAGCTTATTAGTGACTAACTTTGTGAACTTGAAAAGTGAACAAAAATACGCAGGATATTTTAAATTACAATAATAATTGCTTAGAAATTTTTCTCCGTTATTCGTGCAGTAATTAATTACTTTCTATCTGTAACCAGAACTGTACGGTCACTCTGAAACCGATCTTTAGGCAGCCCACTTTCACTGTTGTAACTAAATTTGTTTACATAATTTTGTTTGTTGGTATCGTTTCCCCATATTTGTGATCAACTTTCCAGTTTCGATTGTGAATGACTTCTGTTTTCGAAGGTTTGCATACTCTGCGTGTATCTTCGTTGCTACGACATGTGTACATGTGTTCTATACAAAAACCCTGTGCTTCGTTATCTCGTTTAAATAATAATAAATTTACAAATTGCAGCAAATCGCTGTCAATAAAGGTCTTCTGTAAAGTGTCGTTCTCCTTTTTTCTTTAATAAAGCAGTAAACTCGTGCAAACTCTACTTAATCAGTATTGTTTAGTAGAAGATGAAACATTATTCCACGTTATAATATTTAAAAAAATTATACTGACAACGTAAATCGGTACTTTCCCAATATCCGTATCCACACTATATTTTCGATGTTTTAAATAAGCGACAGTATCGTCATTTCACGATGTGAAGAAGAAGTGTACTAATTAAAAAATTATTGTATTTCTTAATAAAAAGTGGAAGTAAGTAATGTTTTCCTTTGTGAGTTAGATAATAATGTTTTTTGGTTTTTAGTTTACTGTTTTAACCTTGTCCTATATACAAGGTTAGGAAAAATAACGCTTAATGGTTTTAACACAGCAACATTTAAAATAAACGTTAAAATTTTTTAACTGAATAGTAAGATTAAACAATAAACAACGTATATCATTATGTATGGCGGCCAATATTTGTTTATTTTATTCAATAAAATCTCGAAAACTTCACTAGAAGTGAATTTTATGAGAAACACAGACAAAGAAAAGCGAGACGTGTATCACGCCGCCTTACTTCGAGTTGGTTGCTTTTCCAGTGGTCTACACAAAACACGAGTAGCCCTATTAGTGAAAAAACGAGAATTGCCGGAAGACTTGTTCTGCCACAAAAAGAGAAACATGAATTGTAACAGGCAAGGCCTTCGAGTTGGGTTTTTCAAATCGTTTTCAGAAAAAACTAGTGGATGTGTACGTTTTGTTTGCACGTTAACCTAACGTCATCTTTTGGCGTCACAGCTATATTATTGCTGAAAACATTTTTTGTAAAAAATATGACAATGAAATCGATTCAATCGTCAGCTAGCTATTTTATAATATACGCAAATAAATTTTCACGATTTCTGTTATCTAAAAAAATTATGTGCGACATTCACTACACTTCGATGCCAATAATCATATAATCGAAATGTAGAAAATGAGTGTAGGTAGGAAAGTTCCCGTAAATCTTATTGTCTTATATATATTTATAATAAAAAGTATCCTCAAGTATCAAAAGAAAAATAGGTCAGTTCTTACAATGTAGCAAGTACGTTGTAGATGCAGCCTGTTTTCGTAGGAGGGATTTAGAAAGACAGTAGACTTAATCAGAACACTGATCGACTCGTCGTCCACTATCTCGGAAATTTTCAACAGTTGCGTTGAGCCTACTAGCAGAATTTATTTAGTTGAATTTAGCATATCTATATCAACTGTTTGTTCCATATTAGTCTTTTGTAAGTGCGTATTCATAAAATAATTGCGAATTTTTGTAACGACATTAATGAAGCTATTTGGTAAGAACTCGTTATTTTTTAAGGTGTCGTGTATCGACTGGTTAGCATTTTTAAAGAATATAAATATCGGAAGCGAACAAGTTCTGGATCTGCAATCTATAATGTCAGGGCTGCAGGGAATTTTTATTGTAAATCACGTTATCTTTGTGGTCTGAAGGTCATACTGAGGTTTAAAGTGTCATCGAAAGACCTCGCCACGTCAGACGAGTGGTTTGCACCAAAGGAGTAACAAATGATGATTTTCTAGGCGGACTCAACGAGGGTACGGATCAGAGAGGATACGACTTGAACGTTTCTGAAACAGAGCAGGAAGAAAACAAAGTCACTCAAGCGTGTTATTTAGTTAACCTAAACTTAAATGTGTTACTCGGAAAACAAGCGGTCCACATACAAAATAGTTTTCCAGTCTGACTTTATCGTGCTCGCGTGTTGATAAGAACTCGATGACATTTATTATTACTTTTAGTCTGTGACACAAAACTGGTATGAATAATGTTATTATAATTAATGTAATACACATGCCTGAGAAGCCTTGGCGTCACTAAAATGATTTGTAAAACGCACACGCTTGCTGTGGATGGCCAAATGTGGCTCATGGCCTTGTGTTGTGTTATTGCAGTCATTAAAGCCAACTGCGCGGTTAATGTTGACACACGCTTCAATATGGTGAATAAAGTTTCAAGTGATTTTATTCTGAACAACCTGAGTCTTGGAGGTCAACAGGGCGTCTACCCCACTGAAAAATAAAATCCCAGAGAATTAAGACGTTAAGGAAAATCCTGTTTTAATTTTGTTTTATCGTTTTAATTTTTCCTTCCTATGTAGTCAACATTTTTGTTTGTTTGTCGTTTTTGTCATTAATATAAAAATCACAAAAGACACTGCTCCCAAGAAGCTTCTGAACACAGTATCAACAGAAATTGGGTCGACGTAATTATAAGGAAATACGTAATAAATAATAATAACTCCCATGTGTACCACCGAAGCAGCTTAGGAGTCAGGCAGAGTAGGCTGGCTTATGCGAGCCGTACGGCATACAAGGAAGGCAGTGTGACCAGCACTACGCTTCAGCCGCCCATTATTATCCCCAGGATGTTATCCCAGGTACTCATTTTCAACAGGCTGAGTCGACCTGGGGGCTGAAAAACGCACCATGATTTTATGGTGCGGGCCCGGGAATCGAACCCGGGACCTCTAGATTAGTAGCCAGGTGCCATACCCACTGGTCTACTGAGCCGCCAGGCAATACGTAATTTTCAAAAAAGAGAACTTCAAACCAAATAGGCCTACTACCATTTAAAACAAAAAAAATTTCAAATGTAGAGCATGTACAACCAAACTGATGGAAAATTCCCAACGTTATTGCACCACACCAATAAAGAGTATCTGTTGAATATTTTTGTATGATTAAATAAAATAATCCCGTTTTGTAAAAATCGATACGTGAAATTCATTGTGCCTGTCGGAGGATGTAATTATACAGTATACAGTAGTATCCTTATATAGCAGTTTTTGACAGAGTTTAAGTTTCAATGGTTTTTGACTCGGGTTTACTTAATAATTTAATTTATATGTTAATTATTTACTTGATAATCCTTCATGTAAACAATAATTAACATGAATATTCCAATTGCAGTCACCCATTGTGCTGCAGATTTAAGTTTAATTAACACTCTTTATAATCGTCGTGGGTTCCGCACATTAAAGTAGTGAGATATTATCAGGCATGAAAATCTAATGTTGATAGTTAACTGTGATGTTTACTTAATTGCAATGAAATTATGAAGATGAAAACGCAGTGTCACTGTAAATCAACGGTACGTTCAGTTAATAAGTAGTAGTAGTAGTAGTAGTAGTAGTAGTAGTAGTAGTAGTGGTGGTGGTGGTGTTCGTGGTGGTAGTAGTAGTAGTAGTAGTAATAGTAGTGGTAGTAGTAGTAGTGGTAGTAGTAGTGGTAGTAGTAGTAGTAGTAGAGGTAAAGGTGGTATTATGAGCCATTCATGTATTATGAGCCCCCTCAATATCTTTTCATACAGCGCACTCAACCTGGCGGCGACGACTTGAACTGCTAGTTTAGTAACGCCTTTTGCCGCCGGAGCGTTCTCGTTCAGTTGCAGCTGATAGTTTGTGAGTGAACGTGTTGTTTTTGTTTTCTCGATCTGAAAAACTTAGAAAGGTATGTGTTTTGCTTTTAATTTCAGTACTTATTTGTTTAAATTCATGCTAGTGCATTACTGCATTGGGTAAAGTATGTTTAAAAGATTGTTTCTGTGTATATACTATGTCATTTTGCAAATTACAAAGATTCTTTACGCGTGTTTAAATTCCAATATGGCGAGGGTTGTAAAATGAGCCCCCAAACGTGCTTGGTATATGAGCCCCAAACTTTAAGGGGCTCATATTATATACACTACAGGAGGAGTGGTTTCAACTTTTTTGTTTCAGATGCCACGAAAAATGTTAGGCCCAAAAAATAAAACCAAAAGGAAAATCTGGAATTATGAAGATATGGTTAGGGCGATCAAGGCTGTAAGAAACAAAGACGTAGGATTGAAAAAGGCTTCAAAAATGTTTCTTGTTCCCAGACCTACTCTTCGAAGACTTCTTCGAGTTGACAAACCACCGGAAGAATCCGCTTTAACAAAATTAGGGAGAAAACCTATAATGGGTGAAGAACTGGAAACAGAGTTAGTCGAGTATTTACTTATAATGGAAAGTAAATTCTATGGTCTCACCAGACAAGATGTTCGCAGAGTAGCATACCAACTGTGTGAAAGAAATGGAATTAATCACCCATTCTCAGAAGAGGGGTTAGCTAGTAGAGCGTGGTTCGACAACTTCATGAATTGCCACAAAAACGTTTTGTCTGTTTTTAAACCTTCTGCGACATCGTTTTCAAGGCTTTAACAAAGAGGCAATCGACAATTTCTTTGATATCCTCGAAGCTGAGTACGCCAAACACAACTACCCGGCAGATAGAGTATTTAATGTCGACGAGACAGGCATATCAGTCGTTCAAAGCAAAATCCCTCGAGTCATTGGGTTGAGAGGAAAAAGACAAATGGGAACTCTAAGTTCTGCTGAACGGGGCTCTCTCGTGACAGTAGTCTGCTGCATGAGTGCAGGGGCAACATTTGTACCGCCGCTCTTGATTTTTCCCAGGAAAAATATGTCTGAGCTTCTCATGAAAGGCGCTCCACCGGGGATAATTGGTAGATGTCATCCGTCCGGATGGATACAAGCAAACATTTTCACAGACTGGCTAAAGCGCTTTATTGAGAAAACTAAACCCTCAAAAGATGACCCTGTGCTCCTTATTCTCGATGGCCACAACTCCCACACCAAAAACATTGACATTGTGAATCTTGCTCGAGAAAATGGCATATCCATTTTAAGTTTACCCCCACACACATCACATAAAATGCAGCCTCTTGACAAAACATTTCTTGGCGCTTTGAAACATCACTACAGTGAAAATATACGCCAGTGGATGCGTCGCAGTGAGAGACCTGTTGGGCCCTATGATATTGCCGAACTGTTGGGGAAGGCTTATTTGACTTGCCAGACCGGATCCATTGCTGTGAATGGGTTTCAGGTTACAGGATTATATCCATGTAAACGAAATGTTTTTTCTGCTGTGGACTTTGCATCTTCCTCTCGAGCGGTACTAGATATGGAAACCCTACAAAAAGGCAAAGGGAAAAGACCTAAAACCTCCACTACTGCAGTAAGAGGACAAAACACAGGTGCCAAAACTCCACAAGAAGATGGTCAAATCGCATCTGCGATGACAAGTGTAGAATCAAACCGAGCTGGAACTGCAAGTTTACCAGTTTTGGAGAACGTGCAAGTAACAAGATTCCAACCATCTGCTGAAGATTTGGCATTGGCAGGACCTTCCGGTCTGTGGAAAGATAAGGAGAAGAAGACTCCCGAACTCACTGTGTCTCCAAAAGATATCTTACTTGTTCCCTAACCAAAGAGGAAAGTAACTAACAAAGGTCCTAAACCCTCCAAGGCAGCTTTGATTACATCTTCTCCGTGCAAAGACGCTCTGTTAGCAGTAGGGGGAAAATGAGGGTCCTGACTCACAAAGGAATGCCGCCTTTCCCACGGTCTAGATCAAAGAGATGCCGCCGTTCCCACGGTCCAAGATTTTTTCCCACGCTCTCCCCACCACCGCTGGACCACAGCATCCCAAAGGACCGCGAATTTCCGCGAATAAATTTTTTATTTTTTTTTAATTTGATATTTTTATTTTTTTAATTAAATTGATTTGCATATCCGCGAATATATGCCGCCTTTCGCGAGCCTAAATCACTTTCACTTTCTATCAGCTGGACCCGCAGCATCCCAAATGGACCACAGCCCGCGACTTTTTCGCGTATCTGTGTCAAGATCCGCGACTTTTTCGCGTATCTGGACCGCAGCATCCGCGTTATTTTTTTATATGCCGCCTTTCGCGAGCCTAGATCACTTTCACTTTCTATCAGCTGGACCCGCAGCATCCCAAATGGACCACCCGCATCCGCGAATATATTTTTTTATTTTTAAATAAAGCTGATTTGCATATCAGAGGTGGGTGGTGGGTGGGAGGTTCCGACTTGATGCATTATAGTGTATATATTAAATATATGATCAGGGTTACCAACCTTGCATGAGTTCAAATTTGTTGTGTGTTATAATGTATATTAAATCTATATGATCAGGTTTACCAACCTATGCATGGGTTCAAACTTGATATGTGTATTATAGTGTATATTAAAATATATGATCAGGGTTACCAATTTTTAAATAAAGCTGATTTGCATATCAGGCGTGGGTGGTGGGTGGGGGGTTCCAAGTTGATGCATTATAGTGTATATTAAAAATATATGATCAGGGTTACCAACCTTGCATGAGTTCAAATTTGTTGTGTGTTATAATGTATATTAAATCTATATGATCAGGTTTACCAACCTATGGTGGGGGGTTCCGACTTGATGCATTATAGTGTATATATTAAATATATGATCAGGGTTACCAACCTTGCATGAGTTCAAATTTGTTGTGTGTTATAATGTATATTAAATCTATATGATCAGGTGTACCAACCTCTGTATTATTATTATAGTGTATAGATATTTTATATGAGCAGGGTTGTCAACATTTTCTGTGGCGGGGGGGAGGGAAATTCAAATATGTGTTATATAGTGTATATATTAAAATATATGATCAGGGTTACCAAACTTACATTATTGTGTGTGTTTCTAGAGCAGATCTACCAACATTTTTTTTCTCTTCTGTAGTGGGAAATTCAAACTATATGATCATAATTGTAACTCTCTCTCTCTCTCTCTCTCTCTCTCTCTCTCTCACATTTGAATGTAAGTAAAACTATCTCTCTTGTTGTCAAACGTTATGTTCAAGCCGTTTTCTCCTCTCCCTCTCCCTCTCTTTCTCTCTCTCTCTCTTTCTCTCTCTCTCTCTCTCTCACTGTGTACATTGAGTAAATAATTTTAGCTCTCTCTCTCTCTCTCTCTCTCTCTCTCTCTCTCACACTTGTTGTGTATGTCTCTCTCTCTCTCTGTGGTCAGTACCGTGCGCATGTATATGAAATTAGAAAGTTTATATTTATTCGACAAATATTAACGCCCTCTCTCTCTCTCTCTCTCTCTCGCTCGCAGACGTCGGAAGCAATTCCTAGTTTATAATGTAATTACCTGTGCGTGTATGTCTCTCTTTCGCATAAAAAAATCTCCTTGAAATAAGGTATTTTCAAAAGTTTTGTGTACACATACAAATCGCTATCGGACGATGTACGTGCTGCTCACACACACACACATTGTGTATGTCTCTCTCTGTCGCTGCAAACGTCGGAAGCAATTCCTAGTTTATAATGTAATTACCTGTGCGTGTATGTCTCTCTTTATTCGACAAATATTAACGCCCTCTCTCTCTCTCTCTCGCTCGCATACGTCGGAAGCAATTCCTAGTTTATAATGTAATTACCTGTGCGTGTATGTCTCTCTTTCGCATAAAAAAATCTCCTTGAAATAAGGTATTTTCAAAAGTTTTGTGTACACATACAAATCGCTATCGGACGATGTACGTGCTGCTCACACACACACATTGTGTATGTCTCTCTCTCTCGCTGCAAACGTTGACAAGGATTCCCTTATTCAAAGCGATTACGTTGTCACAGTACACAAACTTAAATATACCTTACAGACCATTGTAATTTTAAAAATTCATTTTGCATTAATTAAATATATATATCGTAAACAATGAAATAATAATAATATTTTTAATAAAACAATTATCAGTTTAAATAATAATTTTCATGATTGTAAGATACAATCTGCAAATTATTCAGCTTCACAGTAAATGTTAGCCTATTGTGTGTGTGTGTGTGTGTGTGTGTGTGTGTGCTATGTAAATTGTTTGTACATCAATGAATAATATAATCGTGATAGTTTTAATGTAATATGTATCGTGTATTGCTGCTGCTGCTGCTGCTGCAAACGTCGGTAGAAATTCCCCATCTCTCTCGCTCGCAGACGTCGGAAGAAATTCCTAGTTTATAATGTAATTACCCACATTGTGTATGTCTCTCTCTCGCTGCAAACGTTGACGAGAATTCCCTTATTCAAACCGATTTGTATGTGTACACAAACTTAAATATAGTTTACAGACCATTGTAATTTTAAAAATTCTAACGACATATAAATTGTAGTAGCAATAATAATAAGTGATATTTACAATGAAACTATTTTCAAATAAAAATGATGTTGGTTCGACAACCTTTTGTTTTTAAGACTATAACAAGAATGAGACAAGGATCAACTCTCTCTCCCCCTCTCTCTCACACACACACACACACACACACACACACACACACACACACACACATTTAGTATGAACAGACGTGTCTTTGTTAGTAAAATGTACAAATCACATGACTTTATGTGAACTTCAAAGGGTTCAAATGTTTCAAAATAAAAATATATAAAACAAAAAAATACAGAATATATGAAATGTATATTACAAATAAAATATATATTACATATTATGAATTTTTTAATTTGTGAAGCAATCTTCTTCTTCTTCATTTGGTACTACATTAAGTCAGTCCTTGGACTTCACTTTTATGGGGTTTTCATAAACATAAAGATCACTACCACCAATAACCTGTGGTACAATACTTCTATTCAATGGTAACACCTAAGACAAAAAGCATTAAATAAAACATGCAATCAGTATTAATAATAATACAAAATCACTGTTTTATTATTTTAAAATACTGTAATTTTCATCCAAAATATTTAAAACAAAATACAGACTATATGAAATGTATATTAACAAATGTATATTTACAAAATAAGTATATTACAACTCAGGAAAGAGTGGTACGTAATTTTCACTCACCCAATCTTTTATAAATTTGCCATAATTTACTCCGCCAGCATGGACGGTAATAAACTGAGTGTAAATATTTGATAACTCTTTTTTTACTTCTGTCTCGCCTTGAGACTGGGAATAGCAATGGCATGTCGTGGAACGACGTTGTAATAGTTCTCTGTTATGCTCCACTTGAGTGGAGCGCCTTTCTATCCAATCCGCCATGTAACTTTCAAAACTGTCTCCAGACATTATACTCGACTAAAACAAAGACATTCACGTTGTTTATCACTTAATATATTATCATGATATTTTCATTATATTATCATGATATTTTCATTTAAAAATATGTTAGCAGTAACCAGCGAGAAACACATGTTTGTCACAGTATACTTCAAGCGTTAGCTGTACATATCAAATTCTTTCTTTACGTTTGTATTTTGTCTAAGCTATGTTAACTTCACACACACACACACACACACACACACACACACACACACACACACACGCACGCACGCACGCACGCACGCACGCACGCACGCACACACACACACATTGATACATTTTGTAAACTGAGTACAGAATAAATCTACAATCACCTAGTCGGTTTGTTGGCAGAAAACAATTATGTGATCAAATAAACATTACCAGAGAACAACGTCCTCCTAAAGATAAATATACCAGAGCTCAAAACAGTACAAAGTCATACTTTTGGTGAAGAAAATCACGTCATCAACAACAAAAGTTGTTTGTGTTTAAACAGCTACAAACAATAATTAATTTTCTTACACTAGTAAACATTTTGCTGTAATTGTTTCAATTAAAGGAAACATATATATATATATATATTCGTTGAGAAAATCTGTTGTGGCTGGACGAAACATGTGTCTGAATAAATTTTCTCTCTACATAGCAGTTGTAAAAGTAGTCATATACATTATGTGCTATATATACAAAAGGCTTTCAACGTGTTTGTCATTTCAACCAATTTGTACCGCGCTCTAATTATGTAAAAATAACTGTACCGCTCCATACAACTGAGAATAAATCCGTACACACACACACACACACATACATACTCAACGATGTTTCTACTTATTTGAACAAGTCCTGTATTAAATGCACTTGTTAATGTTTTAATGTGAACAATTTTGACAAATAAGAGAAAAGACATACTTTACGGAATTTCTTGAAATTTTTGCAGTTAGTCTTGTGCTCATGTGTACTAGCAGCCTGTTTGGTTACAGTTTTGATAATGTTTTAATGTGAATAATTTTCCGTTTAAATAAAATCTGTACATACAATAAAATTATGTTCACTTTAAGAAATAAAAACTGCACAGTATGTTTCTTTGATTGCGAACGAAACATCAGACATTCCCGTCTGTATTTCTGTTAGTTATAGTTTTCCACTATGTTTTAGCTAATGGTCAAACAGTTGAAAGTTTTTGGAAATTTGATAACCCCGAAGACACGACGCAGAATCTATTGGTCTAAGCGTACATTTATTATGTAAATCATCTCTTTTTCTGTCATCTATGTATGTGCATTTGAATTATTTGCGCATGCACATACAACTGAGAATAAATCCGTACAAACATACACACACGCGCACACTTAGCAACGTTTTTACTTATTTGAACAAGTCATGTATTAAATTCAATAAATAATGCACTTGATAATGTTTAAATATTTCCAACAACTATGTTGATTAGAAGTGCTGTAAGTTCAATAACAATGTTCGCTACGTAACGTATTCAAATCTGTTTACTCACCTCTTAAATGTTGATGCACGCAATTATCGATTTCACAATGAGGTATGAAGGCTAATTGCATTCTTCACGTATATATATTGATGTATCTTACAACGATAGGGTAGGGGTAGCTTAGCGTGTTTGTTTTGAAAGTCGATGTAAGTCATTGTCCGCAGTGGAAACTTTCAGAAGTTAGCGATACTGAAAGTATTTTCGTGCATTAGTCAAAATTATGAAAACAATGCAGAGAGAGAGAGAGAGAGAGAGAGAGAGAGAGAGAGAGTGGACACACATGTAAGTAGCTCGATACTCAGTGACAACAACACACACACACACACACAGTTAATATTTGTCAAATATATAACAACGAGTGAGAGAGAGAGAGAGAGAGAGAGAGAGAGAGAGAGAGAGAGAGAGAGAGAGAGAGAGAGAGAGAGGAGGGGTCATCGACCGTGATGGAAAAGCTTTACCTCACTGCTTAAAGCTTTAAGAAGTTAGCGATACTGAAAGTATTTTCGGTCAAGTTAACACGGCTCTTTTTAAGAAACATTCTATCATTTATTTGATGTCGATACCGGTATTAATTATAGATTACACTTAGTTCCATTCACTTCCATGTGCTTACAAATACTTGTAATTAGTTTCGTTAATAACTAGGCCAAAACATTGTCATTACATGTCAACTCTTCCGTCTGTCTCGTAAATTTTGCGCAGCACTGTTTGAGTCTTATCTTTGTAAATAAAGAGCAACAGCAACAGTGTCGTAATACTCATACGAAACGATTTGTATCACCACAATTAATCATTGCTATTGAAATGAACTGTCCCTAGTCTTGTATAACAGTTACATTAATGTTACGCGGCAATGTAACTAATCGCAGGTGCTCAGCGTGACTTATGCAAACTGACTGTCGTTAAGTGTATTGTGGTTTATGCTTGGCCGCAAAAAGTACACAGAACCGACCTAATGAGACAGTGGCCATTATTCATTATTATCATTTATTATGTCCATCAACTCATCATCTATTTTTTTTATTATATGAGATTTTTCTGTTATAGTAATCAGTATAGTATAATGTGGCTCTACATGGAGAAGTCTTCTCCCGATTACAGTGGGCATAATCGTCTGTTATGTGTCACGGTGTCTATATAGTTAAATGTGACTTATTATTTTCTTTTTGTGGCAATTCACTTAGCTGTTTAGCCGAAAGATGTGACGAAAAGTATTTTATTTCTATTAGGTCCCAAATATTTTCTGGGTCGCCGTGGTCATATAGTACACTAAATGGATACATTATGTTTTCTGTGACTAGTCGCAACAGAGTGTCCTACATAATATCCAGTCCACTGCTCAGCTCTATACACCGTCTCAGACCAATCAATAATTTTATCAAGAACTAAGAGTAATGTAAATATTTGTTGAACATGCTAAAATTAAGTATTAAGATGCGAAGGTAGTAGAAATTTTACAGCTTCCTATACATTTTGTGCGCGAATATTTGCCGTTTACAATCACGTATACGGAAGTAAAGATGGAATTTAAGCGTCATTTTAATTTAAAACTTTCTATAAGATATGTAAGTGGATATAATGTTAATTTAAATTATTGTTACACCTAAAATAATGTTACATGCAGGTTGTTACTATCTTCTGAATAGATCCTTTTTGTTCAAGAAAACATGATTTAAGGAAAAATAAGAGAGCCTCGTCCTCACATTTACACAAAGCAGAACAACAACTACAGTCTCAAATAAATATATTTTAAAAAAGATAAATATACATTAGATGGAAATGTTTCCTCTGTTTTTCTCTGTGAAACACAAAAAGAACTTGGGAATCGTGTTTCTTCCCTAGATGCGGTCAACACGATTAAAAGTAAAATTTTAATAACAAAGTTTTCATTGTACTTTAACAAGGATGGTAATATTTTTTTTCTAGTGCCTAATCTTTTAAACTAAAAAACGTACAATCTTTATTACTTTTACAAGTATAGCTTGAACGTAACACGTACACATAGACGTTAGGTGGAATGCAGCCTCAGGTTCTTGTAGTCTATCGTTTATCTTATAAATGTAATGTATATGTCTCCACATCCTCTTTTGCCATTGTATGATTTTAATAAAAACAGATATCGGATTTAAATAATAATTTCGTGCTTGCAATATACAATCCATGTACACAAACTTAAAATATAGTTTACTGACCATTGTAATACAAGAAGTCATTGACACTGGTTTAGCATAGCTACTTACATTCAAATGTGAGAGAGAGGGAGAGAGAGAGAGACTGCAATGTGTCAGTGTAAAGTCGTGTCAATGACCTCCTGTATTACAATGGTTTAGCATAGTTTCTTACTGAAAGCTTGCACGCTTTAAATTCAGCTATACATAAAATATATCTTCAATTAGAAGTGTAATATAAAAAGTACAGTAAGAATATATTTTCAGAAATTGTAATTTGATCACACACACACACACACACACACACACACACACACACACACCATACACACATGTATTAAATTCAATAAATAATGTGCTTGATAATGTTTTAATGCAAATAATTTTTATGTTTAAATAAAATCTGTACATACAATAAAACCTAAAAAATATCTGTCATTAGCAATCTAACGTTACGGCGACAGCATAACGATAATGAAAGCCATACATTATCGTTTGCTAACGTTTGTATTTATCTAAGCTATGTTAACTTCACACACACACACACACACACACACACACACACACACACACATCATTAGCAATCTAACGTTACGGCGACGACATGTTTAATATCAAATTCAGTCTACTTACGTTTCACGTTAGGTTAAAAAATGCAAACACACACACACACACACGTGTATGTTATTTAAATTATTATTTAAATAACATACACACGTGTAGTGTTTAGGTCATCAGTACATGACGCAACGGGAATGATAGGTCCAATTAGGTTTGTTACACGTTTTGTGTTAGGTTAAATAACATACACACGTGTAGTGTTTAGGTCATCAGTACATGACGCAACGGGAGTGATAGGTCCAATTAGGTTTGTTACACGTTGTGTGTTAGGTTAAAATGCAGTCCATGGGCTGTACTTTGTTTCTTCGCCACCGCTGCTACCACAGTCGTCAGTAATAAAAAAAGAAGAAGAAGAAAGATCAGTTAGGAAACGCATCAGTACTCGTTCGAAACTGAAACGATTAACATCAGTCCCAATGGACCACAGCATCCGCGAATTTCCGCGAATAAAAAAACGTAAAACGTAAGACGTAAGACGTAAAACGTAAAACGTAAGACGTAAGACGTAAGATGTGAAACTAAAACGTAAGACGTAAGACGTAAAACGTAAAACGTAAGACGTAAGACGTAAAACGTAAACGTAAGACGTAAGACGTAAGACGCAAGACGTAAAACGTAAGACGTAAGACGTAAGACGTAAAACGTAAACGTAAGACGTAAGACGTAAGACGCAAGACGTAAAACGTAAGACGTAAGACGTAAGACGTAAAACGTAAACGTAAGACGTAAGACGTAAGACGTAAGACGTTTTTTTATTCGCGGAAATTCGCGGATGCTGTGGTCCATTGGGACTGATGTTAATCGTTTCAGTTTCGAACGAGTACTGATGCGTTACCTAACTGATCTTTCTTCTTCTTCTTTTTTTATTACTGACGACTGTGGTAGCAGCGGTGGCGAAGAAACAAAGTACAAGCCCATGGACTGCATTTTAACCTAACACACAACGTGTAACAAACCTAATTGGACCTATCACTCCCGTTGCGTCATGTACTGATGACCTAAACACTACACGTGTGTATGTTATTTAACCTAACACACAACGTGTAACAAACCTAATTGGACCTATCACTCCCGTTGCGTCATGTACTGATGACCTAAACACTACACGTGTGTATGTTATTTAAATAATAATTTAAATAACATACACGTGTGTGTGTGTGTGTGTGTGTGTGTGTGTGTGTGTGTGTGTGTGTGTGTGTGTGTGTGTGTGTGTGTGTGTGTGTGTGTGTGTGTGTGTGTGTGTGTGTGTGTGTGTGTGTGTGTGTGTGTGTGTGTGTGTGTGTGTGTGTGTGTGTGTGTGTGTGTGTGTGTGTTTGCATTTTTTAACCTAACGTGAAACGTAAGTAGACTGAATTTGATATTTAACATGTCGTCGCCGTAACGTTAGATTGCTAATGATGTGTGTGTGTGTGTGTGTGTGTGTGTGTGTGTGTGTGTGAAGTTAACATAGCTTAGATAAATACAAACGTTAGCAAACGATAATATATGGCTTTCATTATCGTTATGCTGTCGCCGTAACGTTAGATTGCTAATGACAGATATATTTTAGGTTTTATTGTATGTACAGATTTTGTTTAAACATAAAAATTATTTGCATTAAAACATTATCAAGCACATTATTTATTGAATTTAATACATGCGTGTATGGTGTGTGTGTGTGTGTGTGTGTGTGTGTGTGTGTGTGTGTGTGTGTGTGTGTGTGTGTGTGTGTGTGTGTGTGTGTGTGTGTGTGTGTGTGTGTGTGATCAAATTACAATTTCTGAAAATATATTCTTACTGTACTTTTTATATTACACTTCTAATTGAAGATATATTTTAGGTATAGCTGAATTTAAAGCGTGCAAGCCTTCAGTAAGAAACTATGCTAAACCATTGTAATACAGGAGGTCATTGACACGACTTTACACTGACACATTGCAGTCTCTCTCTCTCTCCCTCTCTCTGACATTTGAATGTAAGTAGCTATGCTAAATCAGTGTCAATGACTTCTTGTATTACAATGGTCAGTAAACTATATTTTAAGTTTGTGTACATGGATTGTATATTGCAAGCACGAAATTATTATTTAAATCCGATATCTGTTTTTATTAAAATCATACAATGGCAAAAGAGGATGTGGAGACATATACGTTACATTTATAAGATAAACGATAGACTACAAGAACCTGAGGCTGCATTCCACCTAACGTCTGTGTGTACGTGTTACGTTCAAGCTATACTTGTAAAAGTAATAAAGATTGTACGTTTTTTAGTTTAAAAGATTAGGCACTAGAAAAAAATATATTACCATCCTTGTTAAAGTACAGTGAAAACTTTGTTATTAAAATTTTACTTTTAATCGTGTTGACCGCATCTAGGGAAGAAACACGATTCCCAAGTTCTTTTTGTGTTTCACAGAGAAAAACAGAGGAAACATTTCCATCTAATGTATATTTATCTTTTTTAAAATATATTTATTTGAGACTGTAGTTGTTGTTCTGCTTTGTGTAAATGTGAGGACGAGGCTCTCTTATTTTTCCTTAAATCATGTTTTCTTGAACAAAAAGGATCTATTCAGAAGATAGTAACAACCTGCATGTAACATTATTTTAGGTGTAACAATAATTTAAATTAACATTATATCCACTTACATATCTTATAGAAAGTTTTAAATTAAAATGACGCTTAAATTCCATCTTTACTTCCGTATACGTGATTGTAAACGGCAAATATTCGCGCACAAAATGTATAGGAAGCTGTAAAATTTCTACTACCTTCGCATCTTAATACTTAATTTTAGCATGTTCAACAAATATTTACATTACCCTTAGTTCTTGATAAAATTATTGATTGGTCTGAGACGGTGTATAGAGCTGAGCAGTGGACTGGATATTATGTAGGACACTCTGTTGCGACTAGTCACAGAAAACATAATGTATCCATTTAGTGTACTATATGACCACGGCGACCCAGAAAATATTTGGGACCTAATAGAAATAAAATACTTTTCGTCACATCTTTCGGCTAAACAGCTAAGTGAATTGCCACAAAAAGAAAATAATAAGTCACATTTAACTATATAGACACCGTGACACATAACAGACGATTATGCCCACTGTAATCGGGAGAAGACTTCTCCATGTAGAGCCACATTATACTATACTGATTACTATAACAGAAAAATCTCATATAATAAAAAAAATAGATGATGAGTTGATGGACATAATAAATGATAATAATGAATAATGGCCACTGTCTCATTAGGTCGGTTCTGTGTACTTGTTGCGGCCAAGCATAAACCACAATACACTTAACGACAGTCAGTTTGCATAAGTCACGCTGAGCACCTGCGATTAGTTACATTGCCGCGTAACATTAATGTAACTGTTATACAAGACTAGGGACAGTTCATTTCAATAGCAATGATTAATTGTGGTGATACAAATCGTTTCGTATGACTATTACGACACTGTTGCTGTTGTTCTTTATTTACAAAGATAAGACTCAAACAGTGCTGCGCAAAATTTACGAGACAGACGGAAGAGTTGACATGTAATGACAATGTTTTGGCCTAGTTATTAACGAAACTAATTACAAGTATTTGTAAGCACATGTAAGTGAATGGAACTAAGTGTAATCTATAATTAATACCGGTATCGACATCAAATAAATGATAGAATGTTTCTTAAAAAGAGCCGTGTTAACTTGACCGAAAATACTTTCAGTATCGCTAACTTCTTAAAGCTTTAAGCAGTGAGGTAAAGCTTTTCCATCACGGTCGATGACCCCTCCTCTCTCTCTCTCTCTCTCTCTCTCTCTCTCTCACTCGTTGTTATATATTTGACAAATATTAACTCTGTGTGTGTGTGTGTGTGTGTTGTTGTCACTGAGTATCGAGCTACTTACATGTGTGTCCACTCTCTCTCTCTCTCTCTCTCTCTCTCTCTCTCTCTCTCTCTCTCTCTCTCTCTCTCTCTCTCTCTCTCTCTCTGCATTGTTTTCCTAATTTTGACTAATGCACGAAAATACTTTCAGTATCGCTAACTTCTGAAAGTTTCCACTGCGGACAATGACTTACATCGACTTTCAAAACAAACACGCTAAGCTACCCCTACCCTACCGTTGTAAGATACATCAATATATATACGTGAAGAATGCAATTAGCCTTCATACCTCATTGTGAAATCGATAATTGCGTGCATCAACATTTAAGAGGTGAGTAAACAGATTTGAATACGTTACGTAGCGAACATTGTTATTGAACTTACAGCACTTCTAATCAACATAGTTGTTGGAAATATTTAAACATTATCAAGTGCATTATTTATTGAATTTAATACATGACTTGTTCAAATAAGTAAAAACGTTGCTAAGTGTGCGCGTGTGTGTATGTTTGTACGGATTTATTCTCAGTTGTATGTGCATGCGCAAATAATTCAAATGCACATACATAGATGACAGAAAAAGAGATGATTTACATAATAAATGTACGCTTAGACCAATAGATTCTGCGTCGTGTCTTCGGGGTTATCAAATTTCCAAAAACTTTCAACTGTTTGACCATTAGCTAAAACATAGTGGAAAACTATAACTAACAGAAATACAGACGGGAATGTCTGATGTTTCGTTCGCAATCAAAGAAACATACTGTGCAGTTTTTATTTCTTAAAGTGAACATAATTTTATTGTATGTACAGATTTTATTTAAACGGAAAATTATTTACATTAAAACATTATCAAAACTGTAACCAAACAGGCTGCTAGTACACATGAGCAATATATATATGTTTCCTTTAATTGAAACAATTACAGCAAAATGTTTACTAGTGTAAGAAAATTAATTATTGTTTGTAGCTGTTTAAACACAAACAACTTTTGTTGTTGATGACGTGATTTTCTTCACCAAAAGCATGACTTTGTACTGTTTTGAGCTCTGGTATATTTATCTTTAGGAGGACGTTGTTCTCTGGTAATGTTTATTTGATCACATAATTGTTTTCTGCCAACAAACCGACTAGGTGATTGTAGATTTATTCTGTACTCAGTTTCCAAAATGTATCAATGTGTGTGTGTGTGTGTGTGTGTGTGTGTGTGTGTGTGTGTGTGTGTGTGTGTGTGTGTGTGTGTGTGTGTGTGTGTGTGTGTGAAGTTAACATAGCTTAGACAAAATACAAACGTAAAGTAAGAATTTGATATGTACAGCTAACGCTTGAAGTATACTGTGACAAACATGTGTTTCTCGCTGGTTACTGCTAACATATTTTTAAATGAAAATATCATGATAATATAATGAAAATATCATGATAATATATTAAGTGATAAACAACGTGAATGTCTTTGTTTTAGTTGAGTATAATGTCTGGAGACAGTTTTGAAAGTTACATGGCGGATTGGATAGAAAGGCGCTCCACTCAAGTGGAGCATAACAGAGAACTATTACAACGTCGTTCCACGACATGCCATTGCTATTCCCAGTCTCAAGGCGAGACAGAAGTAAAAAAAGAGTTATCAAATATTTACACTCAGTTTATTACCGTCCATGCTGGCGGAGTAAATTATGGCAAATTTATAAAAGATTGGGTGAGTGAAAATTACGTACCACTCTTTCCTGAGTTGTAATATACTTATTTTGTAAATATACATTTGTTAATATACATTTCATATAGTCTGTATTTTGTTTTAAATATTTTGGATGAAAATTACAGTATTTTAAAATAATAAAACAGTGATTTTGTATTATTATTAATACTGATTGCATGTTTTATTTAATGCTTTTTGTCTTAGGTGTTACCATTGAATAGAAGTATTGTACCACAGGTTATTGGTGGTAGTGATCTTTATGTTTATGAAAACCCCATAAAAGTGAAGTCCAAGGACTGACTTAATGTAGTACCAAATGAAGAAGAAGAAGATTGCTTCACAAATTAAAAAATTCATAATATGTAATATATATTTTATTTGTAATATACATTTCATATATTCTGTATTTTTTTGTTTTATATATTTTTATTTTGAAACATTTGAACCCTTTGAAGTTCACATAAAGTCATGTGATTTGTACATTTTACTAACAAAGACACGTCTGTTCATACTAAATGTGTGTGTGTGTGTGTGTGTGTGTGTGTGTGTGTGTGTGTGTGAGAGAGGGGGAGAGAGAGTTGATCAATGTTTGCAGCGAGAGAGAGACATACACAATGTGGGTAATTACATTATAAACTAGGAATTTCTTCCGACGTCTGCGAGCGAGAGAGATGGGGAATTTCTACCGACGTTTGCAGCAGCAGCAGCAGCAATACACGATACATATTACATTAAAACTATCACGATTATATTATTCATTGATGTACAAACAATTTACATAGCACACACACACACACACACACACACACACAATAGGCTAACATTTACTGTGAAGCTGAATAATTTGCAGATTGTATCTTACAATCATGAAAATTATTATTTAAACTGATAATTGTTTTATTAAAAATATTATTATTATTTCATTGTTTACGATATATATATTTAATTAATGCAAAATGAATTTTTAAAATTACAATGGTCTGTAAGGTATATTTAAGTTTGTGTACTGTGACAACGTAATCGCTTTGAATAAGGGAATCCTTGTCAACGTTTGCAGCGAGAGAGAGAGACATACACAATGTGTGTGTGTGAGCAGCACGTACATCGTCCGATAGCGATTTGTATGTGTACACAAAACCTTTGAAAATACCTTATTTCAAGGAGATTTTTTTATGCGAAAGAGAGACATACACGCACAGGTAATTACATTATAAACTAGGAATTGCTTCCGACGTATGCGAGCGAGAGAGAGAGAGAGAGGGCGTTAATATTTGTCGAATAAAGAGAGACATACACGCACAGGTAATTACATTATAAACTAGGAATTGCTTCCGACGTTTGCAGCGACAGAGAGAGACATACACAATGTGTGTGTGTGTGAGCAGCACGTACATCGTCCGATAGCGATTTGTATGTGTACACAAAACTTTTGAAAATACCTTATTTCAAGGAGATTTTTTTATGCGAAAGAGAGACATACACGCACAGGTAATTACATTATAAACTAGGAATTGCTTCCGACGTCTGCGAGCGAGAGAGAGAGAGAGAGAGGGCGTTAATATTTGTCGAATAAATATAAACTTTCTAATTTCATATACATGCGCACGGTACTGACCACAGAGAGAGAGAGAGAGAGAGACATACACAACAAGTGTGAGAGAGAGAGAGAGAGAGCTAAAATTATTTACTCAATGTACACAGTGAGAGAGAGAGTGAGAAAGAGAGGGAGAGGGAGAGGAGAAAACGGCTTGAACATAACGTTTGACAACAAGAGAGATAGTTTTACTTACATTCAAATGTGTGAGAGAGAGAGAGAGAGAGAGTAACAATTATGATCATATAGTTTGAATTTCCCACTACAGAAGAGAAAAAAAATGTTGGTAGATCTGCTCTATACACACACACAATAATGTAAGATTGGTAACCCTGATCATATATTTTAATATATACACTATATAACACATATTTGAATTTCCCTCCCCCCGCCACAGAAAATGTTGACAACCCTGCTCATATAAAATATCTATACACTATAATAATAATACAGAGGTTGGTACACCTGATCATATAGATTTAATATACATTATAACACACAACAAATTTGAACTCATGCAAGGTTGGTAACCCTGATCATATATTTAATATATACACTATAATGCATCAAGTCGGAACCCCCCACCATAGGTTGGTAAACCTGATCATATAGATTTAATATACATTATAACACACAACAAATTTGAACTCATGCAAGGTTGGTAACCCTGATCATATATTTTTAATATACACTATAATGCATCAACTTGGAACCCCCCACCCACCACCCACGCCTGATATGCAAATCAGCTTTATTTAAAAATTGGTAACCCTGATCATATATTTTAATATACACTATAATACACATATCAAGTTTGAACCCATGCATAGGTTGGTAAACCTGATCATATAGATTTAATATACATTATAACACACAACAAATTTGAACTCATGCAAGGTTGGTAAACCTGATCATATATTTAATATATACACTATAATGCATCAAGTCGGAACCTCCCACCCACCACCCACCTCTGATATGCAAATCAGCTTTATTTAAAAATAAAAAAATATATTCGCGGATGCGGGTGGTCCATTTGGGATGCTGCGGGTCCAGCTGATAGAAAGTGAAAGTGATCTAGGCTCGCGAAAGGCGGCATATAAAAAAATAACGCGGATGCTGCGGTCCAGATACGCGAAAAAGTCGCGGGCTGTGGTCCATTTGGGATGCTGCGGGTCCAGCTGATAGAAAGTGAAAGTGATTTAGGCTCGCGAAGGCGGCATATATTCGCGGATATGCAAATCAATTTAATTAAAAAAATAAAAATATCAAATTAAAAAAAAAATAAAAAATTTATTCGCGGAAATTCGCGGTCCTTTGGGGTGCTGTGGTCCAGCGGTGGTGGGGAGAGCGTGGGAAAAAATCTTGGACCGTGGGAACGGCGGCATCTCTTTGATCTAGACCGTGGGAAAGGCGGCATTCCTTTGTGAGTCAGGACCCTCATTTTCCCCCTACTGTTAGCTGCTGGAGAAAAAAGTCAGATTCAGCTGAAGGGAAAAGAAAACTGAAGGATAAAAAGAAAAAAGATGATCAACAGCCTACTAAGAAAACACAATCTAAAACAAAACAGGCAGTGACAAAGAAGCTTCTTAATGATTCAGATGTAGAACCATGTGAATCAGATATCGAATCTGGGGAATCTGTCTTAGAAATACCAATTGGAGTGGAAAATCCCGGTGACGAAGAAGCAGCTTGTCTGTTCTGCGGGGGTCTATTTTCGGCAGATAACCGAGGAGAACTGTGGGTGCAGTGTCTTATCTGCGAAATGTGGGCACACAACGACTGCGCTGGATGCGAGAAAGATGTTTACGTTTGTGATTTTTGCAAATAGACATTACACAGGAACCTCATAAAACTTTTTAAGTGATTTCTTAATGACATTTTACATTAGTTTTGTGATGATTTTTTTCAGTGGACTCGTAATGAACTTTTTTATGGTTTTTCAACTCATAATATTTTTTTAAGGTTTTGTAATGAATAAAATGTTGTTTGTATGAATAAATGTATTACAGACTTTTCTAAAACACCTATTTTATTTATTTTTCCTTGGGGGTCATATTACCAGCACAAAACTTTTTTTTACAAAATGACTTGCTTTGAATTTTTTTTTTCATATCCTTAAAGTTGTTCAAAATGGTTTATATTTTAACAGTAGTTTTACGAAATGTTGTAGTTATAGTTATCATAAAAATTTGAACAAAAAACTTAAAAATCAATTAAAAAAAATTAAAAACAAAATGGGGGCTACTACTACTACTACTACAAAATCATTTGTTTTGAAACGGATAATATATCCTGTTTACGAATAGAATGACATTTGTTGTGCACTCTCTCTGTCGTCTTTCAGGAAACACACATCTCCTGCACGGATTCTGCCCAGATCTGAGATACTTTAATATAAAATGAGACGAACCTCTAATACAAAGTGGTTTGTATAGAATTCAAGATTGCTTTACATTTGAGTACTTGGTTTACGCAGCAGTATTCTTGATTACGCGATACATCCGTTTTTAAATCTATTAGTTTTTCATATAATTATTAATCTAAAGAAAGCAGATTATATATTTAGTGTAGTACAAACAACCTTGGAAAGCAGCCGATTTCCTCAACGACAAATTGCCCAAACTACAGAAAACTAAAGAGAAACTTATGTTTCCCCTCCTTAAGTTATTATTTTTGTGTTTGCAGAACACATGCAATCAAACTTTAAAGAAGCTTTAAATTAATTAAATGAAAGTTAATTGAAAGGAGAGACAAAACAGGAATTTCTGTGCTGTAAGCCAGGAACCCACGGTTGTATTATAATACTGCGAATAAATAAATTCTTACTCGAATTGCATATCACACTGTCGCTAGTGTTACACTATATAGTTACTATATAGGTACTGTATAGGTAAGTGTTACTGTATAATCGAGCAAAGTTGTAGATATGCCAACATTTCTTTGTAAAAGTAGGCAGCTGCTTGGGGGTTTGGTGACTGGAAGTCCCTCATATTCTTCGGAAACCAAATGTATCTACTTCGTTCAGAATTACTTACAATTACATACACACCGATCAGCTTCTTAATTCTGTAAAGAAATGTTGTATATGCTACGAACTTGACTATGAGTTATATACTCATATACTTATGAGTATATAGCCTACTAAGAACTCATGTACTTAGTAACTTGATTTGCGTATTAAACAATTTTAAACGAGGCACGTATATTTTATATTGCCTCTGACGATTCTCAAGAACGTCCACTACCATACACATCCAAGCAAATGATTAGTTTTACAAAACATTTCTGGTATATGACTTCGCTCGAGTGATGCCTGTATACCCAATTCAGAAGAAACGCAAAAAAGTGAGTTTTAGATAAAATTTCTATAACTTTTTAAAGTACAATAACCGTCTCGTAGTTCAAAAATAGTTCTAGATTTATTAAAAAAAAAAAGTTTTACTATATGATGAATAGAACTAATTGATTTCCAAAAGAAACTGAGTTTTGTTGACTTTCCTTTTAACATTTCAGTCTAGTGGCATAAATTTTTGTTACTATTAGAAGAATACTTTCTATAAATATCACAATCTATTTAGAATATTTTGAAATTTTGCTGTCCAGTATTTCTTTTTTATAGGTTACGTACGCACGCTAATAAGTTCTAACGGGCACAGCTTTGTAGAATAAAATATAATTAAAAATTATTTTTATTTCACTTTGATCTGCTATGTAGAAGTGGAGATGTAAAAAACTATATAAATACAACAAAAATAGCTAAATAAAAGGTAAAAATGGGCAAAGGTAAAAAACCCCGGGGCGGACCCTGTAATTCTCAGAATATGTTAAAAAAAATCCTATAATACCCTTTTCCAAAATTTTTAAGTGTGTGTACTCAAGCCTTTCCTCCAAACTAAATATGATCTGAACTAATCACTTCTGGAAGAGAGCAATCTGTAGCACGACAGATAATCCACATAAATCAATTACTAAATGGTCATTAATAAAACTCAAATATATGGAATATCCAAATGAGAATCAATTAAAAAGCACTATGAATTATTATAATCACAAGAAAAGTAAACATAAAGAAAAAATCTGCAAATAATATATATACTACAAATTTAAAAACCCAGAAAACTAAAATTTGAATAACAAAATTACCCAGGTAGGATAGAAGCAGGCAATGAAGATACCCAGACCAAATGAACTGACAAAGAAAACAGACCATAGTAAACAAAGGAATATACAGCGAAATGGCACTGAAGAACGAAGAAAGAAGAAATATAGAATGAACAAAAATACTGAAGAATAAGAAACCAGTGAAGATCCACTAGAATAAAAGAAGTGAAACGACCAATACCAAATAGAAACCCCATAGGGAGAAAACCCAAAAACCCCAAAAATAAATGAATGTCCCAAGAGAAAGTATAACACCCCAAAAAACCATATTACAATGTAAAACTGATAAAAACCAAAATTGTTTAGAGTATTAAGTAACAGTGCACCTAAAAAAGTTATTGTGTAGTTTGTATAGACAAACCTTAACAGTCCCCCCATGGTTAAATATTTCATGTAATAAAGCTAGAAAAGGACTAGTGATAATATCAATGAATAACCAGGGACAAGGGTAAGTTATTAAATTGTAATCAATAAACTTTGAAAAGGTACATGAGTGACCGTGCCAGTAAATAACTTTAAGTGTTTTTGAACAGTATCATATTTGATATGAAGGAATAATATTTCTAATAAAATGCCACTGTTCATAAGAACATTCCATAGAATGAACAATATAAACAGCGAGCTTGTGTTATACATAAAGTGACGGGGAATACATCCTTAAAATTGGGAGGTACAGGTAAGACTGTAAATAAATAGTTTAAGAAGGTGTTAACCATTTAATGGAATGAATATGTTATGTTCTTATTTCCAATATTAACTATATAAATAAGATTTAGAATTAAGCAATATTATAGTTATAAAATATTATTTTGTTATTAATTTAAATTAGGAATGCCATATCTAAATGTAGATACCATTCCTACATTATAAAATGTTTTTTTTATTATGTTACTAGGTGTAATCTGTACACATAAAAGGTATTATTCAAAGTACCAGTTTTGATAGTAAATAAGTGTTGTATTTTAATTGTAAAATCAATGTTCAACGTTATAATAGTCAAAGAACAAATTGTTAATAAATTATATCAGAATAGAAGGTCAGAGAAGGGTACAAACTAACTGTATTAGTAAAAATTTTGCAAATAGCAACAGATCAAATATAGGACATATAATGAATTTAGACTACAGAATAATTAACAAATCTAGTCCTATAAACCAGTTAAACTGATAATATTTATGTAAGATAGACACAACATATAGTAATACCATGTAAATAATACTTTATAAAGATATGGTCAGCAGATAAGTAAAATTATACATAAAATTGGAATGTACTAACTGACAATATCAGGGGAGGAGTCATAGATAAATGAATTGTATTTAAAAACAATCATTAATAAACTAAATTGCAAGAAATTAAGTAAGAATAGACAATTATATTAATTTCAGATTTAATAAAATAATAATTATATTAGGGAAAATGGCTATTATTTGCTTAGAGAACAGGAAATACAATATTAAGCCTACCTTCCAAAATGTAAGAAATATAATTTTTTTTAATGAAAACTTTGTAAAACTATATTAATTAGTATCAAAATAAGCAGAATAGAATAAAGAAACCGAATATGTATTTAGTATTTCATACAGTTAATTCATAACGAAAATTTTTCCGAGTATTATGTAATAAAATAAAACGTATCGGAAGCTAAGATAATTTGAAAAAATATATAATATATATTAAATTGGCTAAGATTTTCAGGAGACGAAGGAAATGAGAACAGTTCATTATTATCCGTTGACGAGTGTACTTAACGTGACTATTTGCTCGAAATAACCTATAATGGCGAACTATCAGTAAACCGAGTTCGGTGAAAATTTTCATAAAATTTTATTTTGAGTTATTTTTTAATTGTGAACCGGTAAAATTAAAATATGAACAGTGTATCACCAATAAACAGAACCACATACGCCTAATTAATTGAAATAACACCAATACCACACAATTTACAGACGAACAATGAAGGTTAAACCCGACACATATAGATCAAATGAGATAGACACAATAACAACAATTTACACCAAGTGAACTATTAAACCATACACCAGTGACACTCAATTAACTCCAGAACTATGATACACAATTGCTGAGACCATTTAAACGGAGAACAGACATCTTTATTTAAACAAATCCTTCGTCAAGGTTAGATGTTCCACTACGCATGCGCCAGTCGGCCATTTTGATTCATCGCTGTTCTCACTCCAGCTGTAAAGAAACGAATTCCTGCGGCTTTTGGTTTGAATAAATATTAAATATAAACTTTTATTTTTTAATTATAACATTGTATTTGTTTAACATTAAGGCATTTAACATTGTAAGTGTTATACTTTCCTGTCCATACCCTTCTCTAGCTATTCTTAAATAACCGTTCAAAGAACTATATTTTTATATAATACCAATGTAAACTTTTATATCGACCGGCCCTGAGTGAGTCGATACTGCTTTGTAACATCGATTCTTATCGATCAAATTAACTAATTTATTAATAAACGTTCTGTTATATATTTTGGATTTAATTTTTCTTTAAAAAAGCTTAACAAATAAATTAATCAAGAATACAGACTAACCGAAAGGCAGTACATACGAAAAACGAACGATTCAAGAAGAAGAAGAAGAAGAAGAGAGCCGTCTTTCGACTAGATTTTGAGTTAACCAGATTATCCTTAAGTAAATTTACAGAAAGTGATACCATTACATTAATAAACATAATAACAGTAAATTTCTCAACACAAACAATAACCACTAATATTTTTTAAATATTAGGAACATAAAGTACACAAAAAATATTTTTCAGAATTTTTTTTTGAAATAAAATTTTTTTTTTATTTCAAACTATTGTAACAACATTCCTACAGATCATAATTTTGTGTTATATTACAAAATTGGCGCCCAACGTGGGGCTGTAATTAGGGATTGAAAGGCTGTAATAACTCGCCCAATTTCTAATTCAGCTTGGCAGCGGTTATCCAGTCAGAGAACCAGGAAAGATGCAACGTCGTGCCACATCAAAGAAAAGAGCGGCGGAGGCCGAAAAAGAAATTAATATGGAGGATAAGGAGGCGACACCAGTGGAGGACGTAGAAACATTATTACATCCAATGGAACCAAAACCACCAGCACAACCAAAGGAACAACCGGAAATGCCCACACAAACAGGGGAAATCGATGTCCGGGAGGAACGAATAGAACAACCCGAGAAACCATCACGAGCAGAGAATAGTAACATACAGGAGATGCTCAGGATAATGATGGAGACAATGAAGGAAAGTAGTGAAAAGTTGAGTAAGGACATGGAAGAAAATAACAAGAGAATGGAAGAAAACAACAAGAAGATGAAGGAAGGATTAAGGAAGGACATAGGAGAGACCAGTAAGAAGATGGATGCCACAAAGGAAGATTTGAGTGATATAAATAAGAACATAGAAGCAACAAAAGAAGAATTGCAGAAGGACAACCAAGCAACAAAAGAAGAATTGAAGAAGGACAACCAAGCAACAAAGGAAGAATTGAGTAAAAAGATTGAAAACACCAATAAGAGAATAGAGGAAACCAGCAAGGAAATGAAGAAAGACAACCGATCTTTAAGCCAGAAAATTGATGAAACTAATCAGAAAATGGAGGAAACCAGCAAAAAGATGGAAGGAAAATTGGAGGAGAATAACAAGAAAATGGAAGATAAGATGGGGGAAAGGTTGGAAGAGTTAAGAGAGGATAACCAACTATTACGGGAAGAATTGCGAGAAGTTAACCAAGAGAATTTAGACAAGTTAGAAGAACGAATGGAACTATTAAGAAAGGAAATGAACAAAGAACTCAAAGATAATAAGAAATCTATGACTAAAAGGCTGGAAGACGAAACTATAACTATAAATCAACAGATAAGAGAAGTTGATGAAAGATGTCGGCTGACTGAAGTGGAGGTACAAGAGTTCAAGGAAGTGGTAAACATCCAGGTCACAAATCTTGAAGAATCTAGTCGCAAGAAGGCAGAAGAAAACCGAAAGGAAAGCCAGGAAGAACTCAGTAAAGTACGAACTCAAATTACGGAAAGATGTGACGGAATGGAGGTAGTGATGACTAACATCACTGGTCAAGTGCGGCAGAGCCAGGAAGAAATGGAAGCAATTCGGAACCGACCAACCAGCTTCACAAATATCCCCATCAATGAAAACAGGGAATGGCTTAACTTCCGCCAATATAAAAAGAAACCGATGGAATTCTTGGCCCGTGTCGAGGAATATATTACCAAACATAGAAGTAATAGATGGTCGAATAATCGACAACTATTGGACGAATCATTCCGTGAAATGACGGACAATTGGTGGATGGCGAACAGGGGCGAGATAAATGATTACCAGCAGTTTAAAAGTTTGTTTAAGGCCAAGTATTGGTCGGAGACCACCCAGAATTTAATAAGGGACAACATCTGCCATGGCCGATACAAAACCCAATTTGGCAATACCATGACTGCATACTTCCTTTGGAAGGTGTGCCTGGCCAAGCACCTGGAACCGGCCATATCAGAGGAATGCCTGGTGAATAAGCTTTCCTACCATTATGACGATGAGGTCATCAGAGCTCGAAGAGGTAGCCAGATAAAGACCATCCAGGCGATGACGGAGCTATTAGAAAATTATGAGAACGAAGAATATTACAGGCAAAGTAGAAGAAGAAATGAGCGGCCAGAATTTCGAAATAATCCGTCCTCGAATAATAATAATCAACAGATCAACAGTGGGTACCAGGGGAACCGGTATAATCCAAATTACCATAATCAGCACCCTACCAACGGTAATAATAACAACAATAACCACGGTAATGCAATTCCGAACATTAACCGAAATAATAACGGATTCTCCGGTAATAGAAATAATTATTACCCAAATAATAATGTAAATAGCCAGAGAAACCCCAACCATACCAATAACACCGAGCGGTTTTATAATAACAACAGGGGTTACCAAGGTAATAACAATAACAACAACAACAGGTTCTCCCGACCCCGGGTAAATTTTATACGCGCAGAAGGAAACAGCCAACGCAGGTATAACCATCAACGGCGGAACAGTTTCCACAAGTACGAAGATAGATGCAGAAGCCGAGAACGGGACAATTCCAGATATAATCCGGCAAGGCGAAGTACCAGCCTAGATGACCCAGAGCGGCATACAAATAGGGAACATACATACGAACAGCGAACGGAACGGCTGGAACCTACTCAAGGTTTCCCAACTGACGCCTCTGTTGGTCCAATTAATAATCAGGATGAAGAGAATTTAAACGGGAGGAGGCAGTAATAAATGATAAGGACCTTTTGCTGCTTCTGTCGCCTGGGTATATAAGAGAATTGCCAAGAGCAAATAATAACAACAAAATTACTATCATTTGGTGTAACTATTTAAAAAACATTCGAAATGAACTACTGGAGGAGGACGACACTCGCCTCCATAGTATAAACAACGAAATAATTTATATTAATGCAGAAATCGAAGGAACATTCGCACAGCTAATGATCGATACAGGTGCGAATGTATCTTTAATTAATTCAACAGAATTGGAGAGAATCCAAGAGAAATGTGGTAAGTTATTGCCGACCTTACCTATAAATAACATAGTACTAATCGGTGCCACTGGTCGCCAAAACAAAACAATAAGAAAGCAAGTGTCGTTGAATGTGATTAGTAAGGGTATAGCAATAAACATGGTCTTCCTAATTGCAGCAGGATTACCCTTCAACATATTAGTGGGATGTGATGTGCTGAGAAGGAACTCTGCTATCATCGATTTACGATCGGAGAAAGTATCGCTGTTTACCGGAGGTCTGACCTGGACGGCCGAATTAGTCGGTAGCGAGATAACACTTCCCAGCAGTATCCACCAGCAAATTCGTCACATTAATTATACGAATAATAACACCATTTCTAACCCAATAATATACGACAACACGGACGAAGATTTATGGTCCCGAAAAATACAGGAGATAAGGGATTTCCGGAGCGGAATTACTAAAGAGAAATTGCCCATTCTTCAAGCAAATCAGTTGATAAGGATTTATGAGAAATACCGCTCAGTATTTTCAGATGAGCCAGGCAAGGTAAGAAATTACCAATGTACCCTTCAGTTCAGAGATACAGTGGAGTTTAATAGAAAATCCTACCCTATTGCGCGTTCACGAAAGGAGGCTGTGAGAGCGGAAATAAACCGAATGATTAATAGCGATATTATAGAACATAGCCAATCCCCATACACCAGCCCTATTGTCGCTATTCCCAAGAAAAACGGGCAAGTCCGGCTTTGTTTGGATGCACGGGAAATAAACAAAAAAATCATTAATGATAGAACCTCGCCTGGTGAGATTGAGGAAATCCTGAAACGTTTCCACGGTACCAAGTACTTCAGTACCTGGGATACGGTGTGCGGTTACTGGCAGGTAGAGTTACACCCACGGAGTCGCCAATATCTGGCTTTCATATTCGAGGGACGCAATTACCAATTCAAAAGATTGCCCTTCGGATTAGTAAACTCAGTTGCCATCTTTGTGACCTGCATGGACCAGATATTGGGTCAGGAAGCACTTCAGTTTACCACAGTGTATGTCGATGACCTACTAATAACATCCGAAACATGGGAGGAACACTGCTACCGTGTGGAACACGTGCTTGAGAAATTATCTGTCAGTAGCGTCACGCTGAAGTTAGAAAAATCCAAGTTTATTGCCAGAGAAGTGCAATTTTTAGGGTTTAACTTGGACGATCAAGGAATCTCACCATCGGCAGAAAAGGCGGAAGCAATCCTGAAATTCCCGGCACCCAAAAACAGGAAGCAATTACAGTCGTTCCTGGGACTCTGTAATTACTATAGAAAGTTCCAGGAACAATATTCGGAATTAACCACAAAGTTTCAACCTCAATTGTCGTCAAAGAATAAGTGGGTATGGTGTAGAGAACAGGATATGATTTTTCAACAAAGTAAAGACAAATTTCTGGCAACACTAATACTTCGCCACCCAAACTTTAAATTACCATTTTTCATGAATTGCGATGCCAGCAACATCAGTCTGGGAACGACACTGTATCAAGAAGACGAGAAGGGTCAACACCAAGTAATTAGCTTCGCGAGCAGGTCTTTGAACCAGTGCGAAAAGAATTACACGGTGACTGAAAAAGAATTACTGAGCATAGTATTTGCTTGCGGTAAGTTCCGCACTTACATTTTGGGATACCCTGTTACAGTCCGAACAGACCATAAATCTATTTCGTTCTTGAAAAGCTGCAAATTGAACCATGGCAGGCTAACGAGGTGGATACTTGCCCTTCAAGAATACCATCTAAAATGGGAATACATCCCAGGTAAAAAGAATGTCGTAGCTGATGTGTTATCCCGGGTCAATGTGGAAGAACAAACTTTCGAAGGGGAGAAGGAAAGCGTGCTAAAAATCTACCATCTTCTTAGCACCATAGCCGATTTAACAACATATTGACCAATATGAGCACCCACCAACAAGCGGACCCGAAATTGGGAACCCTCAAACTTCGATTAGAAGAGGGAGACGAAACCGTTGCTCAATATTATCAACTAAATAAACAGATATTGTTCGTTAAAACATCCCTGAAGGAGGAGACCTGGAAGGTAGTTATTCCAACACAGATCGAAAGGGAATTGATAGTAAACTACCACATACGTTACGGGCATATGGGCGCCCTCAAGGTAATAAAAACTCTGGAGGAGAGCTGCCAGATAAAAAACATAAATAGGAAGGTCCGAATGTATATAAAAGGTTGTAAAATCTGCCAGCTTGTAAAAACAAATAATGAGAAGAAGGAAGGGGTTATGATTCCTATCACCTCCCAAGCAAAATTGGAGAAGGTATTCCTAGACATTTGCGGACCATTTCCCCGTAGTGGAGATCGACATCAATATCGATACCTAACCATCATAATGGACCACTACACAAAGTATATTAAGCTATACCCTACTAATCGAGCGACTACCCGGAAAATTCTGGGGATATTAACGGAACAGTATATCCCACACCTGGGGAAACCATCTTCGATCATTACTGATCATGGAACCCAGTTTAAGGGTAGAAAATGGTGAGATACATTATTGTCAATGGGCATTCGTACATACAAGACCTCGGTCTACCATCCGAGCAGTAATCCGGCAGAGCGGGTGTTACGAGAAGTGGGGAGGATCCTAAGAACTTATTGTCACCATCAACAAAAAAGGTGGCAAGACTATCTAGAAGCCACTGAGGAATTCCTCAACTTAGCATACCATCCAGCTATAGGGATAACCCCATACTCCGCTATGTACGAAAAACCACCCCCACGAGAGATTGCAGATATCCTCGAGTTCCCGATAAACCATGTGTACAAATTTGACAAAGCTAAATTCTACAACAAGGTGGCAGAAGACCAGGTAAAACGGCAAAATAAGTATCAAAAGGCTAGTGGTAAATTAATAATCTATGAAAAGGGAGAAAAAATCTTATTAAAAAATCGTGAACTACCCAGCACCCTGGAAGGAATAACGAAGAAGTTATTGCTGTTATACACCGGACCATATGTAATATCCAATGTAAAAAATAATAATACTTATGAAATAAAGGAAATAGATTCAGAAAGGATAAAGGGTGTATATAACCAGGCTTCCATGAAAAAATATTATGAGTAATTGAATGTATAGAAGATTGAATTTTGAGTATAATAAAAAAAAAAAAAATTCAAAAACGAAGTAAGCACAACTTACTACCGAATATTTAGGAAACGATTTATGAATGAAATAAATATATAAAATTCAAAAACCAAGTAAGCACAACTTACTAACAAACATTTGAAACAACTTTTGGATTAATACAAAGAAAAAGAATGTGGCATAAATTGTCAAAATTCAAAAACGAAGTAAGCACAACTTACTACCTAATTTATGAAACAACTTTTGAATTAAATATAAAGGGAAGAAGAGTTTGGCATAAATTATCAAAATTTAAAAACAAAGTAAGCACTACTTACTACCCAAATATTTATGAAACTATTTGTGAAAAAACTAAAGAGAAAGAATTTGGTAAAAACAAATAAATTTAAAAACCAAGTAAGCACAACTTACTACCAAACATCTACGAAACTCAAATCATGGAATAGAAAGGAAAAGAAAAGGAATTTTGAAGAATAACCACAACATTCAAAAGGAAGAGTAAGTTCACCTTACAAACAAGTATATATGGAACCAATTCTGAAAAAATTTCGAGAATAAAGAAATAGCAATAAAAACCACTGATACAATTAAAATGAATAAACTTATTGTGAAATAAAATAAATAAGACTTTTAAGCAAAATAAGCAGAGACAATAACCACATGGAATTAATAATTAAAGAGTGCATTTGGATAAAAAGCAAGAGCAGAATAAAATTTT